>PVIR01008009.1:0-46959 GCA_004026965.1 Petromus typicus
CAGGATAGCTTTTCCTGTCTACAGATTATCTTGATAATGATTACACATTCTTGATCTTTCATAGGCTTCCTTCCTTATGCTCACCAAACTTTTTCCTGGGCTTCTCTCTTCTCTCTGTGGGGAAACCTGGGCTGACAGTCTATAAACAGTAAATGATATGATTTGTGTAGGAACTGATCAAGTCTTCCCAAGTCTGCCTGTACTGTCTGCATGCCCCAAGCACTGTCTCCTGTGTGTTCAGACCTCACATACTCTTTAGCTCTCACACTATATTCTAGGATCAGAACCACAAGCTGGGAATATGTCAGATCCGCAGACTCAGCCTCCTGATACCCAACTGGATCAAGATCTTCATCTTAACAAGATTTTCAGGTGTTCTGCTAGCTGAAACATCTTGTTTCCTTCCCTTATTTTGGCTTCAACTGTCAGGGCTCCTAAGACCGACCATGCACTTCTTATACTTCAGGAGAGAAAAAGACTGAATGAATGAATAACTCTTGTAGATACAGTCAAGTCTCAAAGTTTAGCAAATGTCAGATTAGCCTGCAGGGCTTGCTAAATCAATGACAGCCAGAATCTTCCAGACGGGAGATTCTGGTAGAACCTGATAATATGTACTCTGAATTAGTTCCTAGAAGATAATGACGATGCAATTGTTTCTGGAAAAATAAACAGCTAAGCTTTAAGAGATCTCTGCAATGGTTTACTTCCAGCCCTATGATGTCTTGGTGGAAGTTTTCCTAGAATATCTCAAATTTCAACGTGCAGTGGAAGTAACTGAAGACAGCACAAATGAAAATAAGTAAAAGCTATTTCTTCAGAACCTGCTATAGTTAAGAGCCAATTTTTGCCACTTGTGTTTGGCAGAAAACTGCAAGTTACCATGGGAGTGAGTGAAAAAGCTTTATGGAGAAAATCAGGCTAGGGTTAGCTCTGCCTCATTTGAAGGTTGCAGGCACGGGGGCTGGCTAACTAATTGTAAGTGGAGACTATACAAGAATGACCTGGGAAACATTACACTTTCTCTGGGTCGCCTTTTGTTTTCTAACAATAGATGAGGTGAGAGTGGCAGCAAAAATACAGAAGCAGTCACTTGCTAAGTGCTGATTGTTATCGGCTACTTTGGTGCAGAGGTAGTGACTGAGGTTCCTAGGTGTGGCCAGAGTTCCACTAACGCTGTTATTGTCCTTTTATACACAGTATATTCTAGGATCAGAACCACAAGCTGGGAATATGTCAGATCCAGTCTTCAATACAGACCCGTGGCTTCTCAGTCTATGCCTAAACCCAGCTTGGAATTAGCTTCAGTTTAGAAACTCACAAAATTATATTTCCTGAGATTTCTGAACTCTAAATGAAGACAAGTGTGAGGGGCAGTGGCCACGGAAGATTCATTTCCCTCTTGTAAAAATTTCATGAAAAGCATAAAATAGTGAAACTTTAATTCTCTATTGAGAAGGGTTGTAATATCCTTTGAGAATTTAATCAGTTTATAAACTTTCCCCCTCAACACTCTCTCCCTCTTACCTTCTCCCTCTCCGTCTCTCTCATCCCAGCTACTCACATGCATACCAACTTGGGGTTTTATCCCAGGGTCTTATGTTGAGAAAGCATACTATCTACTATTATGTTACTGTTATCATGAAAGGTTATATTTATTAACAGAAATAATATTTTCCTTACGTTTTAAAACAAACAGTGTGTCTTCCCTCATAAAAGGTTCTTGGGTGAAGTCCTTGACTGTCAGGAGCTGATCTTAGTGGCTCAGCTGGTTGAACAGTCTGTAAATCAGTGCCATACTGGGAAAATGCTCATGCTTTGGCAGCCTAGCCCTAAGCTAGGGCTGAAAAGATTAGGGTGACTTCTAGCTTAGGCCAGCCAGTGCTGATAGGTCCATAAATAAGACTTGTATAAAAAGTGAGAACCTTCACTTAACAAAATTTCTTGAACTTCGGCTGCATAGCAGGTACTGTGTTAGGCCATAGAGTACATGTTACAATGACAACGGTCAGTCATTAACATGGAAATTATCCAAGGTAAAATTTTAATTCAGTAATAAATCTAACAATTTCTAGAGTCACTCTGCATTTTCTGTTCCCCTCTCCAGTCCCCCAAAGCATGTACATTTAGAGAATGCAAATTAGAGGCAATATTAGCAGAATATAGTTAGGAAGCAAAAACAATCTAAACCATTATTAAATATAGTTCAAAGCCAAGTATTAATGGTTTTTGGATCATCCACACCATTGGGGGTTATATATACCCTAGTTGTTACTTATTAATACAAATAATTAAAAGCTGTATGTGGGCTGTGGTGAAGCTCAGAGATAGTGTGCTTGTCTAGTGTGCACGAGGTCCTAGATTCAATCCCAGAATCCCTTCTCCCTATCACAACTGACTGTATGTGTAAGAATAAGGCCCAGATAGTTTAAAAGGGGACAAGGAGTAAGAGGGAAAATAATAAAAAGGAAACCTTGAAGAAGCCCAAAGATAGCCAACTCCATCATACACACTGGGTTATATGGATGTGATTGGAAATTTAGAAATCTAACTCAAATTATCATAAATTACTTTTCACTACCAAGAAGGAGACAAATAGAAATAAGAATTAGGAGCAGTGAGCAGCTCTATTTATCAGTAATGCATAGATACAGTTTAGTGTCCAAACTTTATAATTATATGTGTACATGTATTTTTTTAAACAACAAATATACACCAAGAAAAATGTGTTTCACTTATGCATGGAAGATTACAACTCAGTGTGTTAAGATAATCATATACATTTTTTTTTTTTAGGTTTTTTTTTTTTTTTTTTGAGACAGGGTTTCACTTTGTGGTTCAGTCTGGCCCTGAACTCAGCCTCAAACTCACATCACAGCAATCCTCCTGCCTCTGCCTCCCGAGTGCTGGGATGACAGGCATGAGCCACCACGCCCGGCACTGTGGTATGTGTTACTGGTTGCTGCTGGGCGTGAGTCTCCATGCCCAGTATGGTATGTGGTTACCGGGGAATTGAACCCGGGCCCTTGCGCTTGCAAGACAGGTGCCGGAACCACTGAGCTAACTCCCCGGCCCTCATATACAATTTTTGATAATGGAAAATTTTCCGCACTTACATGACTATTCTGATGTCTAAAAAGACCTAGTATATTTGCTTTTCCAATAAGCCTCAACTTTCTAAAAAGCAGTATTTCTTTATGTGGTCTATGGAGTAGATACTGCAGAATCATCTGGAGGAAAACTGCATTTGTTCCAGAGAGACAGAAGAGACTTCTTTGCTGACCTCCAGGTCATAGTTACTGATCCAAACAAACAGGGCAGGAATACACACTGTGGAAGCATCAGCAAAAGAACATGGCACAGTTCAGAGTCTCACTTCATCTACAAGCTGACTACTGA
Source organism: Petromus typicus (assembly GCA_004026965.1). Lineage (NCBI taxonomy): Eukaryota > Metazoa > Chordata > Mammalia > Rodentia > Petromuridae > Petromus > Petromus typicus. The sequence continues at coordinate 3,400 of PVIR01008009.1, forward strand.
TTATATGATGCTGTCACTCCTGAGCACTATAAAAACCCCACTGTCCACGAGGATACCCAATTCAGATATGCATAAAGAAAATCACCTCTCCATATTAATGTGGACAGCCATGGAATTCAAAAAGCACAATATCTACTACTGCCATACTACGTGAGGTACAAGTTTTTGAGCAGAAACTAAGTTTTTGAGTAGAAAAAAATGGAGCTTTCTGAAGGACTTATTTTGATGAATCACAATCTGCTATTCCATAAGTACCCTCATTTCAACAGAGAGGTAATTACAGCCATAGGACCCTACAATATTTAGAGTGCTTTCTTTCAGGGAAACTCATTAAGGGAACTATAAAGAATTAAGAACTTACAAAGAAAAATTAATTGCCACTTTTGGTCAGCCAATTTTAGAATGACTTATGAGGTCTAGAACTGTATATTAGGTTTACTGAGAGAAGAGAAACACTGACATTTAGTTTACTGAGGATATAGTATATATGTTCATAAACCTATTGTAATATGAAGCAGCAGAAACACTATATAATACACTGTAAACGTACTCTCATATACACATACATTTCTTTCCACCTCAGCTACCAGCTACATGGCTAAGTCTTGGTGCTGAAATACTCTAAGTCCAGGATCTCAAAGTACTGCTTCCTGACCTCTGCCTCTCCTATCATCTTATTTCTTTGATTTCCTTATTTCCTTTTAATTAAATGAAATTAATTAAATGAAATCTATGTGTGGTTATCATTTTGCTAATTTAAAGTCTGTTTTTTTGCAAGTGGCAAAAGAATTTTAAAGTATAACAGGACATTTTCTAAGAAGAAATTTCCCTTCTCATCAGATCCCTTCTTGCCAATGAATCCATTCCCCCAACAGCAGCCTACGTTTTATGCCTGTATGCACCTTTTAAAAATACAAATGGGAGCATACCATAACACACATTTTTAAATTTAACAGTGTAACTGTTAAAATGGGCATCATTAAAAATCAACATAATTAGAAATACTTTTTTTTATGGTTCCATAGCATTCAATTGAGTAGATTATGATTTAGCCAATCCTTTTATTTTGGAGACACTTAGATTCCTTCCTATTTATTCTACATGAAGCTGCATGCATTGGTTTTTGTACAGGTCTTTATTTTTGCTGGGGTGATCTCAGGAAGAAGCAAAACTATCAATTTAGGGGTTCTAAGTGCAGAAAAAAAATTCAATAAACATACACACAGAGTTCAGGATACTGTGTAGTAATGGTTTTCAAAATGTGATCTTTCAAAATGTGGTAGCATCAGCAATACTTGGAAATCTGTTGAAACTGCAGATTCTTAAACCTCATTTGTTACATATCTACTAAAGAAATTCTGAATAGGGCCTAACAATTTGTATTTTAATAAGCCCTTTGTGTGATTCTGACACAAGGTCATGTTTGAGTATGAGATAAGAGTATGTAAGACAATACAATCTTGGGACTGAAAGCTACCAGGGATTGGGAAGTTTTAGTGACTCCTAAATTTTTCCATCTCTTTTCGTCTACAGGGAGGTCCCTTTTCCCAGGGAGAAATTTCATTATAAAGTCAAATTTACTGTAATTTTTCTTTATGGTTTATGGATTTGTAAATTCCCCACGCAAAAATATAAAATAACCAGTTTATTTATGTTGTTGATATATCCATATGGAATTTATTTTGTTGCAAAAGTAGAAATACAGTTTCATAGTTTAGCTAGTTCTCTAGACTGTATGAATAATCCATTGTTTCCCCAATGAACTGCAATTCTACTTTCATCATGTATAAAGTCTGGTTCAGAATCTATTTTACCTATGGCCCTATTACGTGAAAAATCCAAACCTTTATCATTACAGATCTTTATGACAGATTTAACAGTGGGTAAGGGTAGTGAACATTTTATTTTGGGCATTTCTGGCATACTTAAATGTGTGTATCTAAAAAACTGTTTTTATAACTGATTTTTAAATTATACTTGCACAGTTTTCTTTGTATCTAATTTTAAACTATGAAGTCTATGTACAATTATTTTTATTTTTTTTCAAAGTAAAAAGTCTCTAGATGCATTAGTTCTGTCTGTTATGTCTTATTCAGCAGATCTTTAGGTGGTGGGGAGTGATGGGGACTTGCTGTACGACCCAGGAAACCTGCACTGCAGATTTCTGGAGATGGTCCTATGCATAGTTTGCTCGATTAAAGGTAAAATGTCCCAAAAACTTCCCCCTGTTTTCAATCTTAACTTCTCAGCTTAGCAAGACCAATACATCCTACTTCGGGCTTCTCCTTCCTGGTCTGTCATCTTGAAAGTGCTTCTAGGTAAAAAGCCAGTCGTCATCAGTCTCACCCAGTTGTGTCAGCCTGACTCATGTAGGTGTCACAGGGCTGTCCTGTTTTCCAGCAGTATCTACATGCTTCAGTCCAGTAATCTAATAGTGTCTGAACACTTCTGCCATGTTTAGTCTCCTAGGTGTTCATACAGTAGGAGGACACGTGTATTATCAGTTATTCCATTCTAGAACAAAGGGCCTGCCTCAGTTTCCTGAATGGCTGGAACTAGGGACTTAAATCACTGTGGCCAGCTTCTTTATAGATTTTTACTTTTTTTTTTTTTTTTTGGCAGTACCAGGGATAGAACTGGGGCCCTTTTGCTTCCAAGGCACACAGTGCACCACTTGAGCTAAATCCCTGGCCCAGTTTTTACTTTTTTTGTTCTTTAGATTTACTTTGCTGTCTCTTCTTCATTATTTGATATGAATACTTAATATATACACTTTTATTTCTTTTTAATACAAGAGTATAATAAGGCTAGGAATTTTAAAGACCATTTTTCTATCAAATCCAAAGGTTCTAATCAGTATACTTTAATCATTATTTTCTACAAATTTTGCAAAATCAGTTTCGATTTCCTTTTAAACAAACTTGTGACCCTCTTGCCTTAGTTAGTCCTCTGAGAAGCTGGGATTGTAAGTATCTGCCACCAGGCACAGCAATTATTTGCTGTAAAATTTCATTGTCTAATATGAGCATCTTTATATAAGCCTTTATTTCTGGTTGCTTTTTCTGGTATGTTGATGCAAATTGTTTTCCTTCAATCTTTTTCAGTTTCCTTTGTAATTAGGAGTGATTTTTCCTATAAAGGAAAAACATTGGCTTTATTTTATTTTTTAAAAAATATATATGATCTCCCCTTTTGACTATGATGAAATAAATAATGCTGCACATGTTTCAAAATGAATAGTACCAGAACAGTACCCATGAACTATTTTTGAAAATACAAGGAATACAGAAAAATCACAATCTGAAGCCGGAATTATCATGATCTCAAAACCTAATGAAGACACTGTAAGAAAACTGCAGATAAATATAGGATATGAATATAAACACAAGTATGCTTAACAAAATACTAGCACATTGATTAAAGTCACATATAAAAGGCATAGAAACCTTCAAAAATTGTCAGTGGAGATGACATAATTGTCTAAAAAATTCCGTAAAAAATTCCAACAGATCCACAAAGGAAACTACTGAATTTAGAAAGGATAGACAAAATGTCAATATACTGCAATCAATTATATATAGTAGGAATGGCTACAAATTGAAATAGAAAATAGCACATCAACACAAGCACTAAAAATTCCATAAAAGATGTAATGAAGACTACAAGAAATGTAATGTACTAAAACAAATATATGAAAAAAGGAAAGATATACCATGTTTATTAGCAAATTAATATTGTTTATTTTCCTAAAATTAATTTTATTCAGTTGATGCAATGCTAATAAAAATGTAAGCAATATTTCTACTGAAACCAACAGACTGCTTCTATAAAAACAATAGACAAGCAAAGAACTAGGAACAAAAGAAATTTTAAAAGAAAAAGCCATGGGACTCATACTACAAAATACGCAGAGTTACTACACAGGTAAAGAAATCAATACAATATAGAGCAAGTAAAAGACACCTACAGCAATGGGAGAGAAGTATGGAAATAGATCAACACATACATGGTCAGCTGATTCTTGACTGTATTAAGAAATTCAGTCATGAGTGCCAGGCATGGTGGCTCATGACTGTAATCCCAGCACTTGGGAGGCAGAGGCAAGAGGATTGCTGTGAGTTCAAGGCTGAGCACAGGGCCAGCCTAAACTAAAAAGCGAGAAATAAAATTCAATCATGAAAGGACAGCCTTTTTTTCCACAAGTGATACTGGCATTGCAGATTCATCACAAAATGAGGAACCATGTATTTATAATTCAAGATATAGATATACAAATACGTTCAAAATGGCTAATAGACATCAAGGTGATGATTCAAAATGTCTTGAAGTAGGAGAGCATCTTAAGATACTGATGTATGCAAAGATTTTCCAGGACATAGAGAAAACTCAAAAACCTAGTAAGTTGATTTTATTAAAATGTAAAAACCTCTACAGATGATAGAATGTAAACTAAAAATGAAAATATACACAAAACACTGGGAAAAAATATTTTACACAGCACATTAATAATTTATTTCTTGATTATACCAGAAACTCTCCAAACATAATTATAATGAAGAAACACTTTAATTTTAAAAATGGCCCAAAGATGCAAAGGGACATTTAACCAAAGAAGAAATAAGTATAGTAGATAAATACATGAGAACTTTTCAATATGATTAGTTAGTAGAGAAATGCAAATTAAAATTATAGTAAGATGCTACTCATTACAAAGAAATGGCTTTTTCTTTGCTTTATGAGACAATCTTGCTATGTTGCACAGGTTCACCTTAAACTCCTGTGCTCAAGTACTCTTCCTGCTCTTGCAAGCAGCTAAGACTACAGGCCTTTGTAACTGTGCTGGGGCTTCTAAAAATGACAAAACAGAATGGTGAGAAAGATACAAACTAACTGATACTTTCAGCCTCTGTTGATGGTAATACAAAATAGTACAGCTATTTTGGAAAGCATCTGAAAAATCATTTGGCACTTTCTCATCAAATTAAAAATACATTTACCAAACAACCCAGGACTCTGTTTCTTGATATCTATCCAGAAGTATGTTTACACAAATACCTGAATATGAATATTTACAATGATTTTATTGATAACTGCCCCAATTATCATTCCTCTTACTGCTCCAAATGGCTTCCAACTGGTAAAAGGATACAGAAAATGTGGCATGTCCACACTGTGGAATAATACTCAGCAACAAAAAATGAGCTACTGATATAAACAACAATACGGATGACTTATAATACATTGTGTTAAGTGAAAGAAACAAGATACAAAAGGCCCCATGGAACAGAATTTGATTTATATGATATTACAGAGAAATAAAAACTACAGAATAGACTGCAGATCAGTGGTGGCCAGGCAGAGAAAATCGAGGGAGGGAATGAGTACAAACTGGTGTAACTATTGATAATAGGTCTAACAGCCAAGTAAGGGATGATATAGATCCCTGATGCTCAGGGACAAAAAACAAAACAAGCTATGCAAACATGTTACACCTTACCCTACAGAGTGACTTAATACTGATCATTTTTAAATGAGCAATTTTTCGGTCAATTTTATAGAACATGGATATAGATTTTACTTTTCATCAGTATATAATGATTGTGGAAAGGCAAGGAAAAAAGTAAGACCCTTGAGGTCATAGATATTTTTATGTTACGTATATAGACTCTTTCATATATATAAACACATTGAATTGAAGAGGTCAGATAAGTGAGTACAGGGTCGGTAAATGGAGCACAAAAGTAGAGCTTAGATTTATAAACATAAAAGAACCGGTTAGTTGCACTGACGTTGAGTCCAGAAAGTAGGTCTCCTTTCCTACATGAACTCTTATACTTTTCCTTTGTCTCACAGCCTGCAGCTGCTTGGCCTTACTTCCTCAATATGCAGCCTAAGATCTAAAATCTAGCATTTCAAAGAAGAGAAGCAGTACATACCCCTACTGTGACAGCTCCCTTTTTTCAATAAAGCATAGCATTTATTTTCTCTATTTTTGATTATGGGCACAAATATAAAGCATTTCAGGAGAAACAGCAATACCAGCAGGATATTTCCACTACAAATTACTATTCCTCACACTTGCTAAGACCTTTCATTTATGCAGGAAAGCAACATTACCAGGACACATACATGAACAGTGCATGGCAATGCTCAGTTTTCTCCACAGCAACCCCATCAGACCTCATTGTAAATTCTGATCCCTTCATCTCTTCAACCTCGTTTTTACCTATCAGGACCCTTCTTATTTCTTCACTTTCTCCTCAACCCAGGTTGGAGTTGTCTTTTCTGCAAAACAACTCAATTCCCTGTTTCTACCACCCATCTGTTAACATTCTGTGGTGAAGCTCCACTGCTGAGTAAAGCCCGTTGTCCTCAACATCTATGTGCTGGAAATCATCCAGACACAAGTGACTGCCGCCAGTATAAATTCAGCTACTCCTCAAAGTCAATGGTACCTTCAACCCTACGTAGCATTCTCTCAAGCTATTCTTAGCTCACTCAGCTTCTTCACAGTGTCTATTTCAAACTTCCTTTGATATCATCCGTCCCCTGCACTGCCATTTACCTCCGTCATGCTGAACATTTGGTCATGGCTCTTACTCAGCAATCTTCAGAGAGAATTCTCCCAACGTCTTATCATATCTACCCTCTTGTTTAACATGTATTTAATAATCCTCTGGAGATAAGTATTTCTCCTGTGATTTTCATATGTATTTTCCTGGTGCTTGAATTTCATGCCAATGCCACACAAACATCTGAAACAACATATCTAATGGGAAACTAATTTTTCCTCCTTCCTGCTCCTATTTGTGCCCTCCATCTCAGATGGCCAAGCAAAAGTGTGAGTGTAACTGATCTTCTCTATCTCAACCAACTTCCTTCTTCCTTCTCCAATTATTCACAGTCTGTGTTCGCTGCTTTATGACATTCCACATTTTCTCCACCCAATCTCTTTCCAGGCCACAATCCGCTGTTCCATCACCTGCACTGCCCTGTTTCTTGACTAGCTTCTTCTTCAGTTTCCTCTACTGCACATCCTCAAGGGTTCCTGAGAGTGGGTCACCCCAGCCTATATAAACATTTAGTGACATGTTATGACCCTGAGGACCTTAACATGTTTAATGACAAATCTCTTAATTTTTCTATCATTTCTTTACCAACTTTCCTACCCCAAGCTCCATCCATCCTATGTAATCACTGTTTAGGTCCAAAAAAGTATCAACTATTTCTTAACTTCTAAGTTCTCTCCATCAATGAAGCCTTTAATTTCTTGCATTCCTTTTCTGACAGTCATTAATGTCTGTCTTTGTTGACAATATTCAACATGTGGTAACACTGTATTTTCCTGATCTCTGAAATGATGAATATTTGTTTAGATCTTTTCCTTCCTCTGTATTGTTCTTACTGACTTTTTACATGAGGGAGATGCTTATTAAATGATTTCCTATGAAAGAACTTTTGAAAAGGAAAGTAGGGAGGTAAAAAAGAGAAGTCTGAGACTCAGTTCTGGGACATTCCAACATTTTGCAGTCAGGAAGATGGAAATTAGATAAGGAAGGAGATTGAGAAGAAATAGTAAAAGCAGAGGAAAAACCAGAATTGGGTGTTCTAGAGTTCCACCAGAAAGAGTATTTCAAGGAGGAAGAAGAGGCTATTGGTTTCACAGACAGGCTAAGTAACAAAAAGCATGAAAATTGACCACCATGTATACAGACATAAGATAAATGAGGTTAGGGTGAAGATAAATTAAGTAAAATGGTGTGGGAGGTGACAACTAAAGAATATGTAGAGAGAGGAGAAGCTAAAGAAATGCAAACTGCACTGTTTCTCTACCTGTGTTATGTGGAGTTTTGCTGAAAGGGTAACAACATATAGAAAGAGGGAGATATGTGGTCAGTTGGGATATCTTAATGTTTGTTTCTTACTCCTCAGAGGAGAGAGATTTAAGTGTTTTCATGTACTACCAGTCATTCTGTGTAGAAGCAAATGGTGTCATATGGCACTTGAGCACCAGTATGAGGCATCAAAAATGATGGCTAAGAACAAACTGAGAACAAGAAGTTCAGATATTGGTTACACATGGCCAGTTTTTTTTTTTTTAAAGAAAGATAAAACCAAAATAAAATCACTTATCGTTAATCTTATGAATATGAACATTTTAAGTATACTGGTCAGTTTTTCTGATGCTAAGACAAATTACCTTAAAACTGCAATTTAAAGGAGGAGAAGTCTGTCTTGGTTTATGGTTTCAAAGTCTTCAGCTCATGGCTTGCTGGCTCCAAGGTAGAAACAGAAGAGCACTGTGGAGGAAGGCTACTTGGTTCACGACATCCAAGAAGCAAAGAAAGAGGGAACAGCCCAAGAGGAAGGGGCCAGGGACGACATATAGTCTCCAAGGTGACACTTCTACCACCCATATCCTCCAACTAGGCCCTACCTCCTCATATCTACTCATTCTTCAAAATTTAATCCCTTCTCAATTAATCCAGTTAGGCTGACAATTAAACGTACATAGTACATGATAAGAAAGGTTAAATAGCTTTAAGTTTTATAGACATATAAAAGGAATCTGTACACTTCCCAAAAATTCTCCTTAAACCTCTGCAGAAGCCCGGTAATGTTCAGCAGCCTGGTAAAAGTGAATTAGGTAATACTGACAAGGGCACAAGATTAATGACTCAGTTGTAATATAGTTATAATGTATCAAATTCTCCCCAAAGACCAATAAATTAAATGTTTATACAATGAAAAATAATAAAGCAGAGAAGGGAAAACTAATGTTACAGAAGAAATAGATGTACCAAAAATTCTTTGAGTAGGAGAAAACGTCTAGGCAGAGTGATAAGAGTCAGTCTTGGAGGGCAGAAACAGATGCAAGCACCTATAGGACTGGCTTTTGGGAATGAAGAAGTTCCTTCTGTGTTCTGAATATAAGAGATTGCAAATGAATCACTGCGCGATTGCTGACGAGAAGTGCTGGACATTTAGAAAAAAAGAAATGCACAAGGTGCTGATGCCCACTTGAAGCTAGAGAAAATGAGCTCAATAAGAAGGGTTACATTTTACTCTTGTCATTTAGCTTCTTACTTACAAACATGTCCGTTTGTCTATGTAAATAATACATAGGGAGAAAGGGCTGGTTTACTGAGGATAAGTGCAAGAGAAGAGTTAAAATGATGAAGCCCTTAATCTGGGGAAAGGGGCTGGGAGTGCAGCTCAGCTACAGTGCTTGCCTAGCAAGTGTGAAACCCTAGGTTTCATTCTCAGCTTGGGGGAGGGGCGGGAAGGGAGGCATAATGAAAGGAGTGAAGTGCAAGACAAAGAACAATGCGCTTAAATTGCAGGGGTAGAGTTACTGGAAATAAAAATACCTGAAATGACTATGCAAGTGAGTAATTCAGGCCAAGGAATAACTGTGGAGACACATACCACTCACTGCAAAACAATACTGACTTTAGGAGCTTCTTGGCTATTAGTTTGTGGGATTGCTTTCTTATCTAAATCTGCATTAGAAATTCAAATTGATGTCTTATCTGCACTATATAGACTCTGATAAACTATAAGGGAATTAACATTAATTAAAGGTATTTGCAGTGGATACAGATACTTCAGTTTATTTTACATCAATTCTAGGAGTTAATTATGTCCCCATTTTATAGATGATGCACTTACATGCCAATTTGCACAAAGTTAAAGAAGTATGAAAATGGTATGGTCTGGGTTAACAGGTAGGTAGGATTATCTGACCATAAAAATGAAAAGCCTTCCTATTTCTTAATGAAACCTTCAAAGAAAACCTAACTCATCTTACATATAATCTTACTGGCAGCAGGAAATAACACTTCTTCTAAGGACTGTGAGATCCGGTCTTCCACTTTAAAACTTCAAGTCTTGGCAAGGTTGTAGCTCAGTGATAGTACACTTGCCTGGGTCCCATCACTAGCACTGCAGAAAACTTAACTGAATACTACTGTACCTGGGTACTTGTTAAGGGTTTCTGGAGGCAAGAGGAATACCACACAAAGGACAGCTCGTCAACCAGCAACCTGTCACAATCGAAACCAACCAATTCTAGCTTGTGATTGAGTACCAAACAAATGACGAGTGCCTGGACAAAATACGTCACATCAAAATTCAGCAAGTTCCCAATTATATGGGTTTTCAAAATAGTGTAGTAGTAAGGTATGACTGTACAAACACTGAGCTATTCATTGGTGAATCAGCTTCTGATAGAAAAAGAAATTTTTTTTGCCCCAAGATTCTAATTCCACAGAATTGTCCCAAAAGGATTCAGAACAAGGTAAATGGAACTGAGAACATTTTAATTCTTTCCAAAGCAGTCTGCCTTTCCATTATGTAAAAACAAATATTACATTTATTTGAGGGGTCAGGGTCAGCAGACAGAGCATAAGATAAGCCAGGCAACTTACAAGTAGTACTAAAATCCTATAAAATTTATTATTCATGCATCCTCCCAAAAGTAAGATAAGAGATTTAAATTTAAGTGTTTACTATATAACCCCAAAGATTATAAAAAATTAGGCCTTTTAAGAGGATGTTGAAAATGGTAAATTTTAATTTGATCATTTTAAACATATCTTGGCAAGTTATGGTCTTATCTGTCAGAAAGGTTTAGAAGATTTTCTGCCAAAAAGTAAAGAATAGACCGCTGTTTATTTCAGGGTAGACTAACTACTAACAGACTATTTAAAGACCGATGATCACAATGTATATTTTATAGAGGCATATTGCTAAAATCTTTTACTCTACTCTGTCCTTCATCTCTATTACTAAGTCTCTGTGGGGTCAAGACAGTAGGATAGTCAACTGCTCTAATCCACGGTGAGAAGGACCCATCTCCCACTCCACCTAGAAGAGCCACAACTCCGAGAATAAAAACACAAAAAGCCATCTCTTTGATAACTGCTTTAACTATCAACAGAAAGTATCACTATGCCTATGTGCACACATGATTGCTTTGAATATTTTCAGACACAAATTAAATAGGTTCCTACCTTCTAAAGTTGAGAATCTAAATAATAACCTGTGCTTTACAAAGTCTATACAGAATCCAGTTTGGATTTTTTAGAATATACAATTCTGCAGGATGAGTTTTAGCTATTATACTGGAGAATTTAATGCTGGATTCTCTCAACTACAAAAAGAAGTTAGGTGTTATCTACATAGAAAAAGCAAAATAAACATTTAGAACTCCTGGTGAGCTTCTAAGAATTCTGTATTACCCAAAGAAATATTACAATGAAATAAAGCTCAATCTGACTTCTTGCTTTCTATGCCCTTATTCCTGTATGCTGCTGAAATCATAACATTCTTAGATATAGATCACTTTCACTGAATTCCTAACTCCTATTTTTCAGAGTTTATAATGTGTCAGGCATTGAGACTCACTGTTTATATATTAACATACTTATTCTTTTGCTAGTAAAAAGGAAGTATTATTATTATTCACATTTTCAATTGGAGGAAACCATGGCTCAGAGAAGGTGACAGTTATTAAGGTAAGAGACAGAGACATAGGCCTAAAAACATGCAAGCTATCAATGCCAAGTACTTAATGATGATTTTTAGATGGGCAAAATGTAAGGTCTAAAAAACAGAGGAAAGGGTTTAGAAACATTAAAACTGCATTTTCTTCATTTACTAGAACTGTATTATGTTAGTTACTTAGGGTTGAATTTGAAAATTAAAAAAATCTTAAATATTAAGTTTATGGTCTTGTAACTAGAAGTCTGCTACTTTTGGCATTAATGCTCAAAGAAGGGCTGACCTTTCCGTATTGCTCTCTGGCATTCACCTATCACTGTAAGTGATGCTTTCATCTCCAACCATCACATAAAAAGAAAGAGAAACGCGCAACAAAGTCTGAATCAGAGATTGTAGGCACTGAAATTTCCTTTTGCACCAGTATTTTATAATAACTGTTAAGGAGCACCAAAATGAACCATTTCTTGTTTTCCTCTATCCAGGCTCTTTATAATGAATAGGAAAAAGTAGAAGAAAATGAAAAGTTTAAGTCACTTATCCACAGAGAATAAGTAATTACCAATTAATTAAATTGATTGAAAGAATAAAATTTTATTGCTTATCTCCAACTTCCAATTTTCCTAATACAATGCCTACCCTGAACCTCTCACTTTCATTCACAGAGAGGAAGAAGAGAGAGAAAAAAAGACTCATTTATTTGAAATAGTGACACAGTGATTTTAAATTTTGTAGACTTCAGCCTTTCTTGAAGCAAATTTCTTGCTTAGGCAATCCTAAATTTTTTTTTTTTTTTTAAGGTTTTTTGAGACAGGGTCTCACTTTTGTGGTTCAGGCTGGCCCTAAGCTCAGCATCCAACTCACATCACAGCAATCCTCCTGCCTCTGCCTCCTGAGTGCTGGGATTACAGGCGTGAGCCACCACGCCCGGCACTGTGGTATGTGGTACTGGTTGCTGCTGGGTGTGAGTCTCCACACCCAGTATGGTATGTGGTTTCCAGGGATGGAACCTGGGTCCTTGCACTTGCCAAGACAGGCGCTGGAACCACTGAGCTAAATCCCCGGCCCCAATCCTAAGGTTTTAATGCAATGAGATTTTGGAATTTGCAGGATATTTTAAGTAAAGGCACCGATGATACTAAAACTTTAACATTATATAATATGAATTGTCTTTAGTGATAGACTGCAATGGGATAGAAAAAGGAAAGTCACATAGAGGTGGCACAGAATTTAAAACTATTGTAAGAAATATATTAAAAATACTTTCAAAAATTATTTGAGAATACATATCCACTACAGGTATTTTCCCTCATCTGAGCTCTGTACACCAATGTGTTGGTCATCACCAGTTCTGCATCTTTTTGTCTGGTCACTGTTTCACACACTTCCAAAGCTCCCTGTATTTCAGCACAGTGCCAAGCACAGTAGATTCCAGCTCCACTACTAAGATGGAGTAGTGGAGACTGAAGTTGGTGTATTTTAATATTAGCAATATGAAAATGTTTCAATTGTGATATTACAGATGGTAATATTTACTTCATCCATAATTAAAAGACATATTCAAAATAATTCACTTGGGGAATACTATTGTATAGTATTTGCCCAAAATGTATTATGCAAACACTTAACACTTTGTAATTTATTCAACTGCTTTCTAATTCTTCATTTTCTTAACTAAGTTACCTTAAAAAAGGAAATAAATGACCAAACACTGAATGTTCATATCTAGATTAGTGTACAATGAATTAATCTTTTAAACTACAAGATCCAAGATGGTCAGATTTCTATACCTACTTTAAAGAAATATTGCCTATTTAAGCAGACTCATGGGAGATTTGGTGGTGTCATTTAGATACTTTTGCCCCTCTACAAGCTAATATAAAATTTACTTGTGACAAGTAATTAATTCATTAATTAATCAAACTATTTTTAAGGAAAAGATAGCATTAAACAACACAATACTGAGAATGAGACTGTGGTTGTTTGAGGTCCTTGTCTGCAAAATGTGTGGTAGAGACAAGCAATGCCTATGCTGTTTCTAATTATTCCAATTATCATGGCACACTATGAAAACTTGATTAATAACACTGAAGATATTGTTGTGGCAATTAGCCATATGGTTGTGGGACTTTATTCTGTCACGATTTAGCCATTAGCATCTACTTATGTTTGTCAGAACAGTGCATCCGTGACAAGTTGAAGTTCCGCTCACCTTGCTGAGTCCCCTGTGAGCAACACTAGAGAACTGTTTATTCCTAGGAGCCTCTTGCCTGAGTAAATTTTTCATGTGGCATCCGGTCTGACTGGGGACAAATGTCAAATAGCTTATGTGACGACCCATCAAACTAAGCTTTCTCTGAGAAACCACTTAGTGCCTTGTATAGCAAGACATAATCCTAGAGGAAAAGAATCTGACCAGTAATCACTGGTCATCTATGTTGCCCCACATATTTTCAGTCAATAATTCAGAAAACTGATTTTCATACACTGGTAAATAGGTATGTATAAAAACAGCAATTTGAAGGATTCAAGATATGTTTATACATCACATAACAAAAATTTATGATTTTTGCATCTGTAATGCATGACATCCACAGTAAATTTATCTGAGAGAATGAAGGAGAAAATCTGTTAACTGGGTGAAGAAATCACTTAAATGAAAAAAAGTAAAGATGTTGGTTAGACTCTAAAATAAAAGAAAAGCTGAAGGTCTTGGTTAGTTAATTAAAAAATGAAGAAAATTAAGTTTACATTTTGACACAAAATGAATGTTAATGTGAGATAGAGCATTACGTTTGCTTAATTAATTTAAAAAAAAATAAAGCTTTGAAGGAGTTTTTCCCAGCAGGCAATGGAATGGTCAACAGTGCACACTGTGTGTCAGACACCTAAAGGTGCCCAGCGCTCCGCAGATGGACTTTCGTAGGGGCCTATGGGAACACAAGGGGGAGCAGGAAGAGTCCTGCTAGTCCCTCTCAAGTGTGGGTCCTCTCCATCCTGGGAATGGAACACCACATGAAGGAACTGGGCAGCAACCCACATCTTACTAATTTTTAGTCTGGGAAGTTCCCAATGAGAAACAATAAGAAAATCATCTATGTGCCTACAGAATAAGTAATCCAGATGGGAAAGTGGATGAACAATCAAGAGTTATACATCCTAACACAGCAGGCTAACATCTACTTCCAGCTGCTGCCACGGGCAAAGAGGCAGAAGCAGTGGTAGTGGTGGAGTACAGCTATGGCTGTGAGGACGGGCAAACCCACGGACTGAGTGACATTTAGGATTTCAGGAGCCATGACACCAACACCTGATGTAGAGTAAGAATGGAGAAAATTCTTGGCTGTCAAGTAGAAGGTTCAGGCTCAATGTGTCACTGACACTAACAAAAATGGCTTTTGTCTCATTTTAAGAATCTGACAAAAAGAAATATCCTAGAGATACACAAAAGCTGTCTCTTAAGAGTTCTTAATACCATATTCTTCAAAGGAGAGTCCAAGATTCGTGGGAATAGGAGGGACACCTCATGATAATGAGATCTGGAGTCAGCGACGGAGCAGGAATAATGGGAAACAACTTCCTTTCCATGGATGTATGGATTCTAATACATATTTATAAAATGAGTAGAGTTGTATGTCCACAGTGTATTTCTACTGGCGGCCCATATTGACAGAAATATTGACATATTTCCTTGCTTTTACTTTGCTCATCAGTTACCACTGGATCAATTCCTTGCACATAAAATGTAGGCACTGGCCACTGAAACTTATGTAACTCTTAAAATTCACATTAACATTCACAGAAGTGCCAAGATTTTCATAGTGAATAATTTCAGAAAATGTGCAGATAAGTATTTTCTATCTTTATTTCTATTATAAACCTATGATATATTTTCCCATAAAGCAATCTGCCTTGTTATAACAATGTCATAATAAGTAACAATCATTGTTATGCAGTGTGTTCTAATAATATTTAAAAATGGTAAAACTTTTAGACTCATATTTAGATGAAGAGAAAGTTCTGGAAATATATATAAGTAACTGCAAAATAACTATTCAAGTTGAAAATTATAGTAAGATATAGAAATCCACTCCAACTATTCCTCACCCAGGCTTTCCCCCTGAGCCAAGACACAGCCCTCTCTAACCTGCAGTTATCCCACCCACTCCAGCTCCACCACTGATGACCTTATCATTTCCTAACAGATGCTCCATCATCTTTCTAGCTTGTCTCTCGCTGTCTTCTCATTTAGGCCGATTCTGCTGCCAGAGATGTTTCTGAAATGCAACACATGACCAATTCTGTCCTCCATAGTCATCAATAAACCCTCAGTACATCTAAAACCCTGACTATCTCCTGAGACTCCTCTGGGGGGGGGAGGTATATGTAATGTATTTTAGTCTATCCTAACTGTAAGGTAGTCATGTTCTCCAGCTTTTACACATGTCAGAAATGCCCTGCTCCTTCCCTGGGTTTGGGGAACTTCTTTAAAACCATTGTAATAGTTTAGATATAAAATGTTCCCCAAAGCTCTAATTTTAGTCTTTGACAAGTTAAACCCTAGTTTTTCCAGCACCATTTGTTAAAGAAGCTATCTTTCCTCCATTGAGGATTTTTGAAAAAGATGAGGTGACTTAGTGAATCTGGAGTTGTTTCTGGATCTTCTAATCTACTCCACTGATACTCAGGTCTGTTACTTTGCCAGTACCACGCAGTTTTTATCACAGTGACTTTATAGTATAGTTTTAGATTGGGGATCATAATATCTCTTTTACTGTGTACCAAGCTAAAATCAAAGTGGATTAGAAACCTAAATATTAAAACAGAAACACTAAACTTGCTGCAAAACAGGTTAGGTAAAACTCTGGAAGACATTGGCTTAGGGAAAGACCTTCTGAACAAGCCCTCTTTAGCATGAGAATTGGTGGAAGAATTCAACAAATGGGATCCCTTTCTATTAAGAAGCTTCTGTATAGCAAAAGAAACCACCAAAAGAGCAAAAAGGCAACCAACAATATAGGAAAGAATGTTTACCAGCTGCTTCTCAGACAAAGGGCTACTATATAGAATATATAAAGAGCTTAAAAAAATCAGACCACCCAAATTTAAAGACCCAATCGAAAAACAAGCATCTGAAATAAACAGATACTTTTCAGAGGAAGAAGAACAGCTAAGAAATATATGAAGAAATGTTCACAATCACTGGTCATTCAAGAGATGCGGATGAAAACAACACTGAGATTTCATCTCACTCCACAAAGAATGGCTGCTATTTCAGAATTAGCCAGAAACAAATGTTGGTGAGGCTGTGGAGAAAAAGGAACTCTTCTCCGCTATTGGTGGGAGTATAGACTTGTACAACCTCTGTGGAAATCAGTGTGGAGATTCCTCAAAAAGCTAGGATTGGAGGTCCCATTTGACCCAACCATTGCTCTTCTAGGTTTATACACAAAAGAATTAAAAGATTCATATCACAGTGACATATGTGCATCCATGTTTACAGCAGCTCAGTCTGTGATTGCTAAATCTTGGAAACCACCAAAGTGTCCATTAACAGGAGACTGGATAAAGAAGATGTGCTCTTTTATAGAATGGAGTATTATGCTGCCATTAAAAATAAGATTGAGTCATTCATACTCAAATGGATGTACCTTCAGGGCATTCTCATAAGTGAAAAAAATAGGTCACAGATGTGTAAATATTGTATCTTTTCTCTAGTATGAGAAAAGGAAGATGTAAATGAGTTCTAATATATATAGTTGATATTGTGAAATAGAAAATATTTAAAAGGAAAGAGGGTGTAGAGGTAATACCAAGGGTAAAAAGAATGTGATAGTAATAAAAAAAGAAACAAAGCTTATGTATATAAGGGAGGTTGCAGGGTGGGTGGGGGAAGTGGAAAAATGAGCATCAAGTCATGTCATATTCTGGTACAAACAAAGTTGAATGCAATGATGATGTGTATTCATAATGTACCAATAAAGATTTGAATTAAAAAAAAAAAAGTTCCCCAAAGGCCTTCTGAGGGATGAATGGACCATGGGGGTGTTATGCTTTTTAGCAGGTTAGTCTTCTGATGCAGTTATAATTGACTGGATTAGCAGGTGAACCTGGTTGGAGACAGGTTACTGGAGAATGACCTCAAAGAGGTATCTTTCTAACTCTGGCTCCTCCCTTCTCTCTCATCTCTTGGAGATGCCAGAAGTAAGGGAAGTCTGCTGAGGAGTCATAGGAAGAAGGCAGAGTGAACCCAACAGAGAGGCCATGAGGTTACAGCCAACAATGGCCCATTCACCTCTGTCTGTAACTTGTCATAGGTGCCGGCATGAACTACAGGATTTAATGTTTGTCCTGCTAGCTTTCAGCATTGCTTTAGTCTCATTTCTTTCTACCCTCACTTCCCAGTTTTAGAAATGGAGTATTTCCCCTATGCTCCTGTATGCTAGAAGTATTTAATCTGCTTTTTAAAAATTCTTACTGGGATTTACAGCTAACAGTTCACGAGTCTCAACAGACTCTTTGGAATTGGACTTCAACAGTAATAGAACTGTTAAGACTTTGGTAGGGGTCTTAGAGGTGGAATAAATGCATTTTGTCTGAGAAATGCTACCCCTTATATACATAAATGCTTTTGGAACTACTGTGGTATGTGGTGCCAGTAGTTTTGGGACCAGTGGTGGAATGTTACAGTTTAGATCTAACATGTCCAAAAGTTTCATGTGTTTGGGAGATAGGTGATCATGGAGGAGATATACACATCTGTGGATCAGTTCACTGATGAGCTGATAGCTGACTTGCTGTTAGCAGGCAGGCAGAGATGGGTCACTAAGGCATGACCTGGTTAGACGCAGATTATCCAGGAAGACCACCTCCTTGCTTAGCTCTTTCCTTATCTCTCTGCTTCCTGCCGTGGCTTTCCATCATGCCATTTCGTTCTTTCTTTTTTTGAGACAGGGTATCACTTTGTAGTTCAGGCTGGCCCTGAACTCACTATGCAGCCCAGGCCAGCCTCAAACTCACAGCGATCCTTCTGCCTCTGCCTCCTGAGTTCTAGGATTACAAGCATAAGCCACCATACCTGGTACTACTGTGGAATGTGGTGCCAGGGATCAAACTTGGGATTTTGTGCTTGCCAGGCAAAAGCCAGAACTACTGAGCTAAATTCCTGCCTGGCCCCGCCATACCATTCCTGTCACGTAAGATGACTTTGGATTGAATCCTCTGAAAACCATGAGTGAGTAAGTTGTGGGTATTGGGGATTTTGCCCCAGCAATGGGCAGTGCCAAAGATGCCATAAGCATCTTTCTAATTGCATGTTTGTCAGACTGTGTGACTATTTACAGAAGTAACTTCTACACACCACAATGAATTCCTTGCGCAGTGCTCTGGAGTTAGCAGCAGCATATAATAATGCCAAATTAAAAGAAAATTTCTAGTGTATATTTAAGTTAATTGGTTTTATGTTTCTTTTACCTATTAACTAATGTTAAGGCCAACTTTGCTAATGTAAAATTTTCCAATTAAAAAAGACAACCTGTGTATGTTTCAGAAAAGCTAAAAAAAAAAAAAAAAAAGCAAAACAAAAAAATATACTCAATTTCACTGTCCAAAAATAATTTGATTGTGTAGCTTTCTAATTGTTTCCATATATATCTATACAGATATATAAATATATAGAAAGGTGGGGAGGGAGAAAGGGCGGGACTTGTTTTTTGTAGTTTTTTTGAGACAAGGTCTCACTTTGTGGTTCAGGATGGCCCTGAACTCAGCCTCGAACTCAACAATCCTCCTGCCTCTGCCCCCCCTAGTGCTGGGATTACAGGCGTGAGCCACCATGCCCAACACTGTGGTATGTGGTACTGATTGCTGGTTGGCTGAGTTATCACGCCCAGCACTGTGGAATGTGGTTGCTGGGAATTGAACTTGAACTCTGGACCTTGTGCTTGCAAGGCAGGCGCTGGAACCACTCACTAAGCTAAATTCCTGGCCCCTACAAACACATTATTTAAAATAATATGCTCTTATGTATATTTGATAATTCTGCTTTCTAGGTTAGCAAATATTCACCTCTAAAGTCACTAAAGGGAACTACACAGTTATTTTATTAAACAAACATACTATTGCCTATTGAACCATTTCTCTATTTCTACTTACTTAAATTTATAGAACTTTGAAGTATCATAAATAATAGTTGCAAAATATCTGTAAAGTAAATACATATATAATTATTTCTTTTCAATCAATTTTGGGTAATGGAATTAAGAGAGTAAAGATTATAGTTTTATGAATTTTGAAACAAACTCTAAAATTAATCTTTTCAATGAAATCTTTCCAACAGGATATTTTGTTTTTATCACTATTAATACAACAGGCAAATACATTAATTAGCATGCACACATATGTATGTACATATAACACACACATCCTCAAATGACTATACCATTTCCCTTTTATCTATTCAGTTGTCAATCCTTTTCCTATAAGTTTATAAGAAATTTTAATAAATTAAAGATATCAATCCTTGGCCACATAGTTTCAAATATTTTCAAGTTTTCAGCCAAGCGTTTCAGTTCAGTGTTTCTCCAAACACTTAACGTCTTCTCTCAATAAAACCTATTGATCTTCCCTTTCATGACCTTCTGGCTTTGAAATCATACTAAAGAAGGCCTACTCACATCCAAGAATACACTAA
The DNA here is from genome assembly GCA_004026965.1 of Petromus typicus. Lineage (NCBI taxonomy): Eukaryota > Metazoa > Chordata > Mammalia > Rodentia > Petromuridae > Petromus > Petromus typicus. The sequence continues at coordinate 23,594 of PVIR01008009.1, forward strand.
TATTCAGTGGAAGTTTTCCTTGTATTCTTTAAGTGTTCTGTATCTTTACCGTCTATACTATATACAATTAACTTCAGTACATGGAGTAAGATGGGGTAATGGGCTTATTTAGTTAAAAGATAATAACACTATTTACTAGATAATTTTATCTTACATAAGCGTGTAGTCATATTTGTTAACCCATGTATACATGTAGAGGATATTCAATACACAACCACTTTAGTATGTGCTAATTTTATATATACTTGAATCTGTTCATGGACTCAAAGAATAGTCTGTTAATTATTGTACTAGTTTGATATTGAATGTAATTTCATTACAAATAAAATTTATCTGTTAAAATTATATATTTTTACACCTATGTTTTGCAGTGTCAGGTATTCTAGTTGTGTGTAGACTGATTTGCCAAAAGAGTAATATTTGGCTCAATATCCAGAAGACAAAGGTCTCAGACATAAATCCAGCTACATGAACCTGGGCAAGTTAACTTCTCTGACTCAGAATAGTATGTGCTTTTGCTACTTGACCCAAAGGTACATTGAGGGCACATGACATCATCCACATACCTCAAATCAGTTGTTAAATGATGACTTTTGGACTAGGTAGTAGCTCAGTGGGACAGCACCTACCTGGTGAGTGCAAAGCCCTGACTTTAATCCCCAGTACAGGGCATGGATGGTGGTAGTGGTAGTAACGCTAACTTTAAGCAAACTAGGTTAGTTTCAGTTCTAAATAACTTGGTCCATTGAAACGTTCCTTATGATTCAGTCATTTATTTCAGTAAATACTTCCTAAACTGATTTGTATCTTAATATGGATAGTGAGAAATAACTATATAATGGAATTTTTCTCAGCCCAAATTAAAGATTGGAACAAGTTACCTAATATACATTTTTGTTTTGACATTTTGTGTGTGTGTGTGTGTGTGTGTGTGTGTGTGTGTGTGTGTGTTTGCATGCACATGTACAGGAGAGTAATATATATCTCCCTTATTTTATTTCCTGAGATGAAGTAACTGAGTTAAAAGAACATAAATATATCAACATCTCTCTTACGCTTAAAAAGACCAAAGAAAGTCTAAGTACAAAGTTTTATGAGTTTTGCTTAAATCTAATTTATTCTCTGGATGGAAGCTCCATTATGTTTATACCCCACCTTGAACTTTTGATTGTCCTCTAAATAAGAGAAAAATAAAATTTTAAAATCATTAACCAAACTTTCTTTTTGTATAATCTATTCTAAAATCAAGTTAGGATGAGCAAACAAAATAATCATTAGGGTGGGAAGGGGAACAGGAAATATGAGAATTAAGATGTCACATACTGGTACAAATTTTCAATGTCGATTATTATTGTGATGTGTATATAAAACTTACCAATAAAATCAATTAACAGAAAAGAATAACCACAGGAGGAATAACACTGTATACTTGTTGAAAACTCCCAATCACAGTTCCATAGAATTCTCCACATAAAAGTGTGACATTACTTAAACATATTTCTTCTCTATCAATCTTTGACTAGATCTTTGCCTGCCAATATACTTTAAAATGCTTCTATGTCCTCTGAATATCTTGTTAAAATGTGACTTCTCAGTGTGCTGTGCTGGGTGGGGTTGAGATGCTGTGCTTCCAACACCAAACTGCTTGTCCATATAACATATTCTGAGCAGCAAAAAATTAAAGAATGTCTCTTAAACAAAATTAGCTCTATCACTGGTTTTAATTCCTTTTTCATAAAGTTCTTCCTACCCGTTATTTTACAATTTCTCTTCTCACACTTTAGAGTCCATTCATTCTTTGGGTCAATCTACTGCTATGGGATCTCTATCAGTAGTTAATCTTATGGACTGCAGGCAGTCAGCACCTAGTCCTCACGGTTCTTCACTAGTTGTCTTGGGGGTAAAATGTCTTGTTTACACCTGCCTACTTTCTTACAGATTTATCAGGCTAACAACAAAATAAACATTTATCTTCCTTCACAGAAACTTTCTAGGAATAGCAATCGAAATATATTATGTACAGGTATAAACTACCAATAAGGAATGTGAATATAATGTATTCCTAAAATGTACCAATAAATTCAATTTAATAAAAAAGGAACAAAATACTAATTAAGTACCAACAGCTCTAAATTCTAGACCGAGATATTGGGTTAGTTGTAGTAGACACTTTCATGCTACATAATATGGAATCAGCCTATGAATTCTATCATTACTTTGCATAATCAGTAGAGAAAGGTACATTAAAACTGAAAAAAAAGAGGTGGTTAACCAAACGTAAGAACTGAAAATGAGATGAACTGGATCTAATGCAAGTTATTAGATGCTGAAAAATGTCTGCTTTCTTTGGTTCTATATACACATCAGGGATTTATAAAATTCCCCCATTGTCTTGTTCCGGATTGTTTTTGCCACAGTGACTATCAGTATACATCACTAACTGCAAAACTTTACATGAAAATCATTTGGGGCGATAGTTAGAATTGCTGGGCCTTCTGGTATGATTCAGCAGGTAGGGGCTGAACAAACTGTGCCCCCAACAATGCCTAGGTGATGCTCACACTACTGGTTTTGCAACTGACTTCAGAGGGACTTGCATATCCTACTCTGAAACACAGTTACTAGATATGCTGCTTCTTTTTTTAAACTACTAAATACTACTTTTTTAAACTATGTGGGCTTTCTTTTAAATAATAGCTCAACTTTGTCCATGCATTTTAGGTCATTATGGTAACTGAAATTTTTTTTTTTTTTTTGAGACAGGGTCTCGCTTTGTAGTTCAGCCTGGCCCTGAGCTCAGCCTCCAACTCACATCACAGCAATCCTCCTGCCTCTGCCTCCCAAGTGCTGGGATTACAGGCGTGAGCCACCACGCCCGGCACTGTGGTATGGGGTACTGGTTGCTGTTGGACGTGAGTCTCCACACCCAGTATTTGTATGTGGTTACTGGGGATCAAACCTGGGTCCTTGCGCTTGAAGACAGGCGCCAGAACCACTGAGCTAAATCCCCGGCCCTGAAATTTTTTATCTAGTACAAAATACAAGTGAAAAAAAGCTTACAATATTGCTTTGTTTGATGTATAATGATGAAGAAAAACTTTGGAGACACTGTGGTTCCTAAAAATAAATGAGGGCAGAAAGATAATCAGCAGAGAGATGAGAAGTTCCCAAATGAAAATTACTGTTTTGTCCTTTCCAGCTAATTCCTAATGTCTTCAGCTGCAGAATAGTATAACTCTTTTATGAAGTTCTTTTTGGCCTTATGAGTTAAGCACAACAGGAGTCACTTTGACTCACATGCCTTGAGAAGTAATGACATGTTTAAATGACTAAAAAATCAGAAAAAATGCACATCTCAATGATGAAAGCAGTTAGCACACAGATTTAGGGTTTATGTGACTATCACAAGTCATTTGTAAGTAACATGTTCACTTTAGATATGTAAAGAGTTCTGTCATGCCCTATGAAATAAATTATATTTTATTGGTGCCTGGGTGTTTCATAACTTTTATTTATTGCTGCAAGAGTGGAGAACTAAGATAGAGTAGTTTATTTCACCAAAAGACTGACAAATGGCTCATTAGATACTTATGGAGCTGAGGCTAATTATAGAATTTCTTTTGTGTATTAATTGCCATTGCTTAACACGTTAACACTGGCGGTCATTGGCAATCATTCTTCACCAACATCCCATGAACTACTCTCAAAAAGAAAAACAAATGAGAAAGAAGAAAAAAAGACAATAGCATTTAAATACTATGTGGATTAGAGCAAGGCGCAAGAGGAATGACAGGGAGTTAAAGTGAGGACTTCTCACTTCTGGGACACTGCTAAGTATCAACCCCCAAATGCAGCAGCATCAGTATCACATAACAGTTTGAACAAGATAGTCAGAGAGCCACTTTTTCACTTTTCAGATTAAATATCATTTATACTACACACATTTTTTATTTCACTAGAGACATAAGGTCAGAATTGATTGAATCTGTACTACCTGCATGTAATGATTTCTCGTTTTTTACAATCATGTGCTAACACTGCACAGTAATGGCCTATGGATGAAGAGACAGATGTACTAGCAGTCATTTGCTACACATTTGCGTTAACAAATCATAATTTAATTGAAGCCCATCCAACAAGTTTATGCTACTTAAAGTTCCTTTCAATAAAAGATGCCACAATGACACATGGTTGTTAACTATGAGGAAAATTTTTAAAGATTATATTTATTTTTTGTGTCAAAGGCTTAGGTGTGCATTAGACAACCATTTATTAATTTTAATTTTGCTGAAACAACCAATCTGACAAATAGCATTAATCTAGGCTGCTGTGAAACAAGACCATTCACTTTTAGTCATTCAGTAGCATTTTAAATTTCTGCTTCACAGATTTTGCCCTTCCCCAAATATATTATACAAAATAGCTTTTATAAAAGCTAAACAGAAAACGTATGAGGTATTTATCGTAAGCTCTATTTTTATAGGAACCTAAAACCCTGAAATTATCAAGAACTGTAACTCTTAAACTATTGCATTGTATTTATGCAAAAGACTCAAAATTTTGGTGTTTCTTTTTAGAAAAAGAAGTAGGATAGACTGCGCAAATACTGGTTATCAAGGTTCAATTCATAAATATGGTTGCCATTCATTCCACTTTATTCTGACTAGATTTTATTGTATCATGCAGTTGTTGTTTCAGTAGGGAAAAGGAAAAGAGAAGAAAAACAATCTCTCAGTACTATGGGCAAAATTTCTCATCACTTTAAGTCCACGACTTATGAACAGTAGACTTGTCAACTTTCACAGATCAACAGGACCCACGTACCGATCATTTGCAGATCTGAACAAACTGCAGAAGCAGCTCAAAGGTATGCAGGACACGGCGCCGCTGTGCTGCTATGTGCTTGGTGCCCAGTGCAATAGTGCACACCACTCGGTACACACAGCACTTTGTGCTTATGCTTGGCTTTATGCTTACACTGTACATCTGTATAAAAAGCAGGTAAGACTCACTTTGTCCAACTTATAAATGAATTCAACTCAGGAACATCCCCCCTGAACAGAACTTCTAAGTACAGTACTGACTGTATCTTAAAGCCGACGATCAAAATGGTCAGTGTTTTTCTCCTACTCGCTTCTAAAGACAATTTTCTCCCCAGAAAAAATCCTAAACAGCTAGATTTACCTAGTTTAACATTTCCACTGATCAAAAGAGAAAAATTTCAGAAGAAAACCTACACTCACACATATAAACTCTCATCTTCATGATCCTAGTAAAGCTTAAAAAAAAAAAATCAGTTTTTCTTCATATATGCCAAAGTTAACAACATTCATTAAATGAATTCCTACAGATAAATAACTTAAATGCAAAGCCTTATTAATTTTGTGGACAGATGTGTATACGTATATGTGTGTGTATGTGTGTGTGTGTGTGTGTGTGTGTGTGTGTATGTATATATATATATATATATATATATATGAATATATATTCTTACGTATGTACATGGACTTATGTATGAGAACAAAAGATGTTAGCAAGTGTTAAGTTTCTAAGCTAATGAAATTTTTTCTTAAATGCATTTTTTCTTGCAAATAAAAATTACTTTTCATTTCTCTCTGGATTTACATGCATTAATGACATATAAAAATGTTCTATAAAAGTGTCAGAAACCTCCAAAGTGTTAAAAACTGCTTCTAATTGTTTTCTGTATTAAATTTTTTTAAAACAAGAGATGCAAGACCAGAGAAAATTAAAAACAATTTTTTTCTTTATACCATACTAGGTTGCTTTGGGTTCCTTCTGCACAGACAGGTGAAATTTCACCTTATTCAGGATTCAAACTAAATTACTGGATACAGAAATGTGTCATAAATCAACTTCAAAAACTATACAAAAGATAAATAACAGAGGATTCATAGTATGACATAAAGAACAATCTCCAACTACAATACAAAGCAGAAACAAAACAGAACAACCCTACTGTGCTACTCCAGCAGGTTCTCTTTGCCCTTTTCATATGCTAACTCAGAATAGCAATTATGGATATAGCAAGTTGACTTCTGTTTTCCAGAACTATGAGTTGTAAGTAAAACACGCCTTTTCATGGAAACAATTACCATTAATCAAAACACTGAGAGCTAATACCAGTCAAGTCCAACCTACCGCTGTGCCCAGCAATATATCAAACTGTCTGTTGTCAAACAAACTGAAGAAACTTAAATAGGCTGTTTTCACTAGAAAAGTCAACAACAGAAAAATGCTTGCTAACTAATTTTTAAATTCAAATTGGTATCTCAGTAATCCATTCTGTCACTGGATTTTAAGCACTCCAACAGAGAATCAGTGGCACTGATAAATGAAGTACCTGCAAAAAACTTGATATTATAATGGATTTGGTTAACCCCCAATAATTTAGTACAGGAGTGCACATAAAATAAGTAATACTTAACTTTTTAGGGGTTTGTAAGGCTTCATTTCCAAGGAAGGTTTTGATTATTCTGGAAGAGTCAGAAACAACAAACAGCAAGTGTGGAATACAGCAGCCACACACGGCCTGCAGGTCCAATTACTTTTTAAAAATCATCCACTATTTAATTTTGAAATGAATTAGAAAAAAAATGACAAGAAATTATCCACTGAAAATGGGAACATCTAACTTCTGTTTACCATATAATTTCCTTATATAAGTGTCAGACATTTATGTCACCATCACATTTAAATGCATAGCTATCTGTATGTAAAGTTATCGCCTATAAATATGTACTATTAATTATCTTAAGGACCTGTGTGTTCTTTATCATGCCATGTCTTACTCTAACTTTTCTTATTAAACTACAAGTAAGTTTCTTGTCCAAAGACCAAAACTATATATTATTTTTTGCAAATCAGAAAGCTCTGCATGGTAATTTTTAGCCTGAACACATGTCTAAGTATTATATAAAAGAAGTCAAGTAGAGGAATGGAAACCATGGAGTTTAACAAACAAATCAGGCATTTATTACCAGCAACCTTCATTATGGATTTCTGAGCTTTGTAAGCCAAGCTCCCCCAAGTGTAATTAAATTTTTATTTATAATGGGTCTGTGGCTGTTAACTTCATGTTGCCTGTGCTTGTTTCCCCCACACATGCTCATACACACCAATGCAGAATACATTCCACATTTACCACTAGTTAATACGTACTGATGATGGCTCTTTTCACCTAAAATATTAAAACTGAATATTAACAAAATATATTCAACAAAACAAAAAAGGACATGGCATCCAGGAGGTGAGAAAGAACATACACATAAACAGATTCTTTCACAGGGAACAAATTATTTTTCACAACTTTGTGAAGTATAGGGTACTACACATCTCATATATAAGGATAGAAGGATGCTACACATCTGACTACATTTTTATGACCAGTGTTACCCAAGATTAGTGTAAATATAACCGGGAAAAAGGTCTGAAGTCCACCCTAAGCCAATGTATTCTTATTTCAGGAGTTCTTCATTAACAAACCTCTCTTTCCAATAGAATTTATCACTGTTATTTTATCATTTAGGTATAAACCTCTGTATACTTTACACTTTCCTTTAAATGCTTAATACAAGTAACCACAGGAGAATCTCTTCTCCCCTTGAAAAACTGCACATAAAGATGTCAGCTATTGAGTATATTTGTGGCATCTCCAGCAGCTGCTGTTAAATACCAGCTGGTCTAGCTGATTAAAATTACCTCCGAGTTGGTATTATAAAGATGCCTGGGCAGCGTTGCTGTATTAATGGATTATTGAGTGAGCGATGAAAACCTTGGCCAGCTGATGCATTTTATTACAGATAGGCTTTATGATGTGTAATCACTGTAATTTTTACAACTAGAGGAAATATGAAAAAAGGAGTAAAAAAAATTCCCACAGAAACTGCTTTACCTAGATTATTCTTTCTAGTCTGTTTCCTACAAGGAATCAAAGTACATAATTACTGTGTATAAATATACAGGTATGGACCTATATACATAATTTACCCATTCATCTACATGGACATTCTGTCATCAACATAGACAAGCAGAGAATATACACAGACAAATGCAGCATGCATACAATTTGTGAGAATAGATATTTGTTGTCTGCCAAACCAACCAATTGGCCACAATGGGATCACATGATCTAAAATAGTTTGAACTGTTCACCAGCTGGGCAATAGCTGAAAATTCAAATCTGGCCAACTGGACTGTGGTTTGCAATCCAAGAGATGGAATCATTTTGCTCCCTTTACCATTTTCCGTTGGCTGTTTTCTTGTAAGCCAAGATTCTTTTAGAATCCTACCAAACTGTGTCTTAGACCAATGTTCTCCTTATATTCAAAAGAAGGTATGACAGCTATAGGCTCAGCTACATTTGGGGATGCTGAATCAGCCTAGAACCTTTTCCTATCAATTTCCACAGTGTTTCAAATGTATAATTCTATTTATGATAGCCTCAGGATTCCTGTATGCTCCCAAATGATTTTTAGAAATAAAACCAACTCTCAGGAGGTCATCATCAATTTAAATAGCCCATGTAGGAAAAAAAAAGTCTAGAAATTAAGTATATTACTAGATATGATATATTTGTATCTTATAGGAAAGGACACTTATCTCAGACTGAAATTTCTCTTTAGGTAACCCACAGGTATAAAGAAATATTTAAGAAAATAATGTTCATCATGAAGTAATATTAAGTGCATCGTTTTGGTTCTGCTGTATGATAGCAGACAATTAATTTTGCTATATGATACATATATTAATTTTTAAAAACAGTTAATAAAGGGCTGGGGATTTAGCTCAGTGGTTCCAGCTTCTCCTTTGCGAGAGCAACGGCTGGGTTCAATCCCCAGTGACCCCATACAACAATGCCGGGAGTGGTGGCTCACACCCACCAGCAATCAGTACCACACAAAACAGCGCTGGGAGTGGTGGCTCATGCTTATAATCTCAGCACTGTGAGGCAGAGGCAGGAGGATTGCTGAATTCAAGGCTGAATTCAGGCCAGCTTCAACTACAAAGTGAGACCCTGTCTCAAAAACACTAAGAAAAGCTAAAATATATCCCCCAAAAAGTTAATAAAATACACAGAACAGAGGACTAGAAAATTATAGTTTTTTAAAAGAGACACTACAATTTATGCTTCATTAAAATACCATGCGAACTTATTAAAGGGCCATGATTTAGACAGATAATTATTTTCAATACTAACAGCACTGGTATGAAGTTTAAAAATCTAATCATTATTGGTTCAATGGGACCAAATCTAGTAGTTTGTGTTATTTTCAAAGATGTGCAACTTAAAAATTGGAAAGAACTATATTTGTCATTTAGTCCAAATTCTTTTTTCTGGTTCTCATCTGACCATCTGGAAAGACTTTCCTTTCTGAATTAATCCTCTAAAGAGTCAAATGATCCGTACACTAAGCATAATGTTTGATATCAACAGGTAATTTAAATGTTTAAATAAATGATTAACCAAAGCCAATGTTACCTCATGGGGAGACAGTCATACACCAAACTGAAGAGTTCTACATAGTAGGGATGGTTTTTCTACCGCAACTGATCTCAAATTCTAGTCCAAAAGCAGACATGAGAAGAGAAGGTAACAAGATGTCTCCAAAAATAAGACGTTAATTCCTTGAAAGATGATCTCACTAGTACTGAAGTAGATGAAATAACAAGCAACGAATTAGAAAATAAAATGGTTTAAACATTTAAAGCGATAAAAGAAACCACACAAGGTACATAAATGGATAATGCAATTAATAACATGTTTAATGTACTTAAAGCACAAAAATAGCTAATTAAGACAATACAAGATAGGAATGACCATTTAACTAGCGACTATGAAAAGAAATCAAAGAAACCGAGGCTATAAAAAATTCTATTCAAATGTGGGCAGCAGAACAACCAATGTATGGAGAAAGTGTAAGAATCTGAGGACAAAGCTGGTGTTGTAGATCATGTACTCAGTGATACCCCAAAAACAAAACACAATGGAAGCAGGATCAAAGAGCTGCTACACCACAAAAAACAACAACAAAACAAAAAAACAAAAAACAAAAAAACCTAAGAATTATGAGTTAGAGCAATGTTAGAAGACATCAAAGGTACAAAAAATTTATTCACTGAAATAACAGAAAAAATCCCTAAACATATAAAAATAATATTAAGGTAAATGAAGAATTTAGAACCCCAAATAGCCACAACCAGAAAAGAACCTCTCTAGAACAAATCATACTCAAAACTCCAGAATCTTGGCACTATGAAAGTATTCAAAACCATCATGTAACCTATAAAAGTAAGACCATCAGAATAACAGCAGATTTCTTAACACAAACTAAAAGGTCAGAAACTTGGAGCAAACTATTTCCAGCCCTAAAAGAAAACATTTGCCAACTCAAACTATTTCATCCTGCAAAATTATCCTTCAAAATGGAAGAAATAAAAACTTTTTATGATATATAGACACTAAAGAAATTCACTACTACTGAGTTAGATTGCATGAAGTACTTAAGGGAATCCTAGACAGAGACTAAGAGAAAACTCGTCATAGAGACAAGAAGGCCATAAACCCCAAAGAGCATAAAGCAAAAAACACACTTTTCTGAGATGGTAGTGAATGAAAGTAAAAAAAATAAGGCAATTAGAAATAAATAGGTCAGAGATGTGTAAATACGTTTTCTCTGGTATCAGAACCTACAGGTGTAAATTGAGTTCTAGAATGTATGACAGATACTGTGAAATAGAAGATATTAAAAGGGGAAAGGCTATAAGTAAGTAACAAGGGGACAGAAAAATGTGATGGTAAAAAAATGGGAAACAAAACATGGATATAGGGGGTAGGGGGTAGCAGGGTGGGTAGGATAATGGTAAAAAAAGAGAATTAAATTGTGCCATATAATTCTCAATGTCAAGTGTGATCATGATGTGTATATAAAATGTACCAATAAAGAATTCAAATAAAAAATAAGGCAGTTAGTACTAGAAAAAATAATGTAATGATAGGATTCAGTTAATACCTTAATAACGTTCAATGTTAATGGTCATTAATTTCCCAAGCAAAAGACAGATTAACAGATTGCATCAAAAATTAAAATTATACATTTTCTACAAGAGATATACTTCATTAACAATAAACATAAATGTGAAAAGGAGGAAGATAATACTCCATGCAAGCAGTGCCAGGAAACAATCAGGATTAGGTATCCTATTTTAGCTAGTGGACTTCAAATCAAAATAGACTTCAAGCCAAAACTACTGGGAAGAGGAAAAAAGGTCATTCACAACATATGAGCAGATAGAACAGTTCCAATAGGAATAAAGTTATCCTTCTTTGTAAATATACATGCACTTAATGTTGGTATAGCCAATTTCATAAAACACAAACCACAGGGCATAACGGGACAGAGAGAAACCAATACAACATCACAGCACAGAACTGCAATATCCCACCATCACAAGTAGGCAGGTCAAGCTGATAAACTATCAACAAAGAAATCTCAGCTCAACACCACTGAGCAAATGGACTTTATAGGTGTCTACAGTGTTTCATCTAACAACGGAATACAAGTTTTTCCTAGTAGCATACAGAATGTTCTGCAAAACAGACCACTGTAGACCATTAAGCATGCTAAAATAAACCAAAAGCAAAAGAAATTATCTCCTGCATAGCACTGGATCATAGAAAAATGAAACTAGAATCAACAGCAAAAGAAACCACAGACACTATACAACACAGAGATTAAATACTACACTTTTGCATAATCAGTAGGTCACAGAAAATAAATCAGGAAATTAAAATCTTCCTAGAATCAAATACAAATGAATGCCTAATGTATCAAAGCCACGGCACACAATAAAAGCAACTCAAGGAGGGAAATTTATAACACGGAATGCTTATATTAAAAGAACAGAATGACCCCAAATCAATAACCTAATGATGTACATCAAGGCCCTGGAAAAACAAGAATAATCTGAATCTGAAACTACTAAAATGAAAGAAATTATAAAGAGTGGAAAGTAATGAAACAGAAAAAAATACAATAATTAACAAAAAAAGTTATTTCAAGAGATACAAGATAGAGAAACACTCAAATTTATCAAAAGACCCATATCAATGGAAATTAGAAATAAAAAAGGCAAAATCACAATAATTTCCAAACTTCCAAAAGTATAAAAACTTTTTAAAATTCAAATTTCAATATATTAGAGAATATAAAAGAAGTGAGTACGTTTCCATACATAGATGACTTTTTAGACATAATTATCAAACTAAATGAATCAAACCTCCAAAAAAGACCCAAAACAGGCAATGAATGAGAGGCAGTAATAAAAACACTACCACCTAAGAAAAGCACGGTACCTGATGATTCATTGCAGAATTTTATCATAACTTCAGGGAAGAACTAGTATTTGTTTTATTTTTCTTATTGTCCAAGATTGCTTTTGCTGTTTGGGATAACTTCTAGTTCAGTATGAATTTTAGGATTTTTTATTTTTAATTTTTGTGATGAATGCTGGATACTCCTTAAAATTTTCCATGAAATTGAAAGGACAAGAACACAGCCAAGCTCACTCTTTGAAGCTAATATTTATACCAAAGCAGGACAAACTACAGGTCAATTTCCTTAATGAACATAGATATAAAGGTCCTAAGAAAACAAACAAATGTGAAAACAGAATACAAGTAATCACTGAAAATATCATACAGCATAGCCAAGGAGGTTTAATTCCAGGAATGCAAAGATGGCTCAACTTACATAAATCAATAAATGCAATATACCACATAAACAGAAAGAGGATAAAAACCACATGGTCATCTCAACAGATGCAGAAAAAATCTTTGGCAAATCCAAGAGTCATCATGATAAAAACCCTGAGGAAAATAGAGAATGAATTTGCCTCAGACTGATAAAAGTCATGTACGATAAATCCACTACCAATTTTATACTAAATGGGAAAAAACAGGAAGCATTCCCTCTAAAATCATGAATAAGACAAGGGCATCAACTCTCACTACTCAATACAGTACTCGAAAACTGAGTCAGTGCAGTCTGGCAAGAGAAAGAAATAAGAAGGACATGAGTAGGAAAGGAAGAAGTCAAACACCCTTATTTGCCGATGACATGATCCTTTACATTGAAGAACCAAAATACTTTACCAGAAGATTACAATTATTAAATTCAATAGTGGCAGGACACAAAAACAATGCACAAAAATTAACAGCATTCCTGTATATTAACAATGAATCCACTGAGAAAAAAGTTAGAAAAACAGTCCTATTCACTGTTACTTCAAAGTAAGTCCCTAGGAATTAGGTTGAACAAGGAAATGAAAGTCCTCTTCTATTAACAAGAGCTATAATACTCTGCGGGGGGGGGGGGGGAAGAGGATATAAAAAATAGAAAGATCCCCTGTTCTGGATAGGCAGAACCAGTACTGTCAGAATGGACATATTACCAAAAATATATAGAGAGAGTTAATGCAACAGCAATCAAAGTAACAACAGCTTTCTTCAAAGAACTAGACAAACCATTCCTAAAATCTGTGTAGTAAAGTGACTCAAAATAAGCAAAATAATCCTAAGCAACAAGAGCAAAACAGAAATCATTACAATCTTAAATCTCATGTTATGGTTCAAAGCTTTGGCATGGTACTGGCATAAACACAGATGTACTGACTAATGAAATAGAACTGATAGAGGCGTGGGCTTATTTGTTGATTCTTGGTATCATTTCTTGTGTAATTAGAGTATGTTTACTGAGATTTTTGTTTACAACTATGACTTTAAGAGTTTTACCTATTTCTACGAGCAGAATGTCTAGTTTAATTATTTGATCCATTATGATTTTCACTTAGCATAAAAGTGAGAAATATGAGTCTAGATTCAATATTATGCTTGTTAATAGTCAGTATTCCTAGCACTATGTGTTAAAGAGGCTCTTTCCTCCACTGTGTCCCTCTATTGAAGATCACACAGTTCAACATTTCTATTTGTGTATCTGCTCTTCTGTTCCACTGATGCACTCACCTTTTTTTGTGTATCAATACTATGCTTTTTTTTTTTTTTTAAGGTTTTTTTGAGACAGGGTCTTGCTTTTGTAGTTCAGGCTGGCCCTGAGCTCAGCCTCAAACTCACATAACAGCAATCCTCCTGCCTCTGCCTCCCAAGTGCTGGGATTACAGGCGTGAGCCACCACGCCCGGCACTGTGGTATGTGGTACTGGTTGCTGCTGGGGTGAGTCTTCACGCCCAGTGTTGTTATGTGGTTACCGGGGATTGAACCCGGGTCCTTGCGCTTGCAAGACAGGCGCCGGAACCACTGAGCTATAATCCCCGGCCCAATACTATACTATTTCTAATCACTTTACCTTTGCAGTAACATCTGAAATTTGGGATTGTGATGCCTCTTGCTTTTTTCTTATTGTCCAAGATTGCTTTTGCTGTTTGGGATAACTTTTAGTTCAGTATGAATTTTAGGATTTTTTATTTTTATTTTTTGTGATGAATTCTGGTGATACGTCAGTCAATACTGCATTGTATCTGTATATGAGTTTCGGGAACCTGAGCCATGACAATACTGGTTATGTTTATCAGGAACAGGGGATATCTTTCCATTTTCTGATGTCCTCTTCGACCTCCTTTTTTTTTTTTTTTTTAGGTTTTTGGAGACAGGGTCTCGCTTTGTGGTTCAGGCTGGCCCTCAGCTCAGCCTCCAACTCACATCACAATCCTCCTGCCTCTGCCTCCCGAGTGCTGGGATTACAGGCGTGAGCCACCACACCTGGCACTGTGGTATGTGGTACTGGTTGCTGCTGGGTGTGGGTCTCCACACCCAGTATTGTTATGTGGTTACCGGGGAATCGAACCCGGGTCCTTGCGCTTGCGAGACAGGCGCCGGAACCACTGAGCTAACTCCCCGGCCCTCGACCTCCTTTTATAGAATACTACAGTTTATATTAAAGAGGCCATTCATTCGATTTGTTAGGTAGATTCCTAATTAATTTTTCTGAAGCTATTGTGAATAATTCTATTTTCCTAATGTCCTTCTGTTTTATTAGTGCTGTAAAGGAATGCTATTGATTTTTTTGTGTGCTGACTTTGAATCCTGTTAACTTGCTGACTTTATTAGTTCTGAGTCTTTTGGTAGAATTTTGGGTGCTTAATGTAAAGGATCATGTTGTTGTGAATGACAATAATTTGAGCTCTCCCTTTCCTATACATATCCCTATTCTTTCTCTTGCCTGAATGCTTTTGCTAATGTTTCAAGTACCATAATAAAGAGTGGTGATAGTGAACACTTTTCTTGTTCCTGATTTCAGAGGGAACACTTTTATTTTTTAACTTGTTTAATATGATGTTGGCAATAACTTTATCATTTGATTTTCTTTGTACTGAGGTCCCCTACTGTAACTGTTTAGCTTATTTGATCTCTTTTTCCGGGGTTTGTTTTATTGTGTATTGCATATATATTTATAACATCTCTGCTTTTTAGATAGTTCCCTTAACTAATGTACATTAACCTTCTTTGTCTCTTCTGATCAGTTTTGAAGTCCTCTTTATCTAAAAATAGGACAGCTTCTGTTTGTTTTCATACTTGTCTTGCATTGAAATGCATTCTCATTTTTGTCCTGTCATTTTTCACCTTCATAAAATCAATACATGTTCCAACTGAGAAAATAAGGAAAAGAATAAAACAAATACCACTCATTCTCTTAGTGATAACTATGTTAAAGTGACTTTCAGTTTAATTTTTATATTAAATATATAATTTTTGAATCTAGGAAGGTATATAGAATTGTATATGATTTTTTTTTTTTTTTTTTAGGTTTTTTGAGACAGGGTCTCGCTTTGTGGTTCAGGCTGGCCCTGAGCTCAGCCTCAAACTCACATCACAGCAATCCTCCTGCCTCTGCCTCCCGAGTGCTGGGATTACAGGCGTGAGCCACCACGCCCGACACTGTGGTATGTGGTACTGGTTGCTGCTGGGGTGAGTCTCCACACCCAGTATAGGTATGTGGTTAACCGGGGATCGAACCTGGGTCCTTGCGCTTACAAGACAGGCGCCGGAACCATTGAGCTAAATCCCTGGCCCTGTATATGATTTTTGATCCTGATTTCTCATTTAAAATATAGCATAAGCTTCACCTCATCAGTCTTCAAGTATATTAAATTGTGACATACTATTTCAAATAATTTTCTATCATTATTTCCTCTATTTTCCTTCTTGTTGCAAATATTTGTTCTCATAAATAATACTGGAATAAACATCTTTCACATAGTGTTTTATTCTACTGATTCATTTAACAGTCATATTTTTAAAAGTGGGATCATAGATCAAGTGCCTAATTTATCAGGCTGCTGATTTATTTTCTCAAAATGCCTCACATTGATCATTATATGCACATTGAATAAAATTATGTGTAATTTTTATTAATCTTAATGAATATTTTTATTCATTTGTATTTATTTATATATTTGAATGATTGAAAGCTTTTCATTATGCTCACTGGCCACTTTTAAATTTTTCCTATGATATGTTAGTTGACTTTATTTTACTATGTATGGGTTAGTGTGTTGTTACTAATTTTAAGAGTTTTTATGATATGCACTATAAGAATTTGGAATTCATGAGTTATGATATATATGTTTTACCAATATCATTCAATTTAGTGAAATCTGGGAAGGTCAATTTTAAAACTTACCTTCACTGATAATCGTAGAAAATCATTAACATTATCATTAGAAGGCAGGTTATTCATTCATTTGTATTTCTAACATACATTTTGGAGATATAACTTTCATGCTATTATTTGTCTTCAAAATCACACATTTTGTAGCACATCAAATTTTAAATCATCAAAGTCTTGTGAAAGTGGTTTGTGATCTTTCTTTCATTTTTCTTCCATTTCTATTTATCCACTTATCTACACAAAAAATATTTACTTAGTAAATGTTTACTACATGCCAGGTTCGGTTAGGGAGGCATCTTGGATATATTAATGAACAAAACAAACTCCTTGTTATCATCGATTTTATACAAAAAATTCAAGATTATATATCTATTAAGAACTGAATGTCTTATTAGTATAGATTATTCAATGCTTCTGAAATATACTTTTTAATATTACTAATACAACTCATATTCTTTTTATCAGACTGTATCAATTTTTGAGACATCTTGAAGTACTATATAGTTGTTTATTGTCTAAAATGCCAGTCTTCGCCTTATAAAAGATGAGCTAAAGCAATTATAGTACTATATTGTCTTATAGCTTTGCTGTCAGTTGTTTTCCCTGTAATTAGTCTTGTTATTTCTGTCATTTTAGTATTTCTTGACTATTATTTTAAGAAAGTTATTTTCATTGAGCACATACAATAATAATACTGATTGTTTACAATGTACAATGTATTGTATTACATATTAACATCTCTCTTTTATGTATCAGAAACTTATTAAGTATTCTATTTTAGAAGAAATTTTAAACAAAAACTTTTGATTAGAAATATCAATTAAATAGTATATTTTTTTCTATGCATAACTGCTGAATTACATAAACTTCTACACATCCTTCCACTTGATTCACTAGGTGTTATGATTTGGATCTGAAATCCCTGTACCCTAAGTCTCTTGTGTTTTGAAGGTAAATGATTTGTGTATTTGCTATGCTCATCAATGGATTTACCTGTTAAGCTCAGCAGCTGAATGCAGTGTCAGGGGCGGGGTCTAGTTAGAGTGAGGCCACTGGGGGAATGACCGCGGTATGTATACCCTTGTCTGTGATTCCCTCTTTCTCTCTGCTTCTTGGCTCCATGGGTAAAGCACCTCTTTCTTTAGCATGCCCACCTGCTATTTCTGCTTTGGAAGAAGTGATCATGACTGAAATCATGAGCCAGATTAAATCTCTATTTTACGTTGTGGACACTGAATACTGTATTCAGCAATAGGATTGGGTATATTCAAGATAAAAATGTCTTAAATTTTCAATGCTCTTCATGTCATTATTTTTGACAATTGTGATCAATTACATAAACTTCAATATACCTAGCAAGTTTACCCTTTTCTAACAGTGTTTTAGACATGCTTTCTTCCTGTTAAAATTTTTATTCACTTGTTAATATTAAAAGTAAATTCTTACCTAGAAGAGGATGTGTGGTACCTTTTTTAAACCTGTGAATGTGTGAATTAGCACAACCTTCCCTAGTCTTAGAATATGATAAAATATATATCATTTTACCAGGAAGAGTGTTGTTTTTCCTGCATCATCAATTTTTGTAGATCAAGTTTAAGTAACAGATCTAAATAAAGCACTCTGACTTAAATAAGGTCTGTACTAAACTTCAGGGGAAGATTGTACTAAACTTCAGTGGGAAGATTGTAAACTTCCGCGGTATGTATATGTTAAGATGTTAAGAGAAGATTGTACTAAACTTCAGTGGGAAGGCTATGGCATGTTACTTTATTGTACTTGTGCACCTTGAGTCTGGCGCACCCTGTAGAAGATCCAGACTCATTCTTGATTGAGCTTTTGACAAGGCTGTGGACCTTAAGACTGTCTGGGGCTCTCAATTTTCTACTTTGTCATTTGTCTGAGCAAACTTTGTCTTTGTCATTTATCTGAGGAAGTTGAATTTGGCTCATGGTTCAGTAAGATACATAAGACCTTCAGAATATTTAGTTTCCTAGTATACTTAGTTCTATTAAAAATAAATGTGAATGTTAGCTTTTGAGTTCACCTTTTTGGTGGCTATTTCATCTAAATATACCTTCACAAAGCCTTCATTTCTAATTATCAGAAAGGCTAGAAGATCTGTTGCAAGTACAAATAAGAGTATAAAACACAGCCCACTGGGGGAAAAAAAAGGCTGTCTGAATCATTAAATGTAATTACATCGTTACTGAATTCATTGTGGGGAGATAGTACATGTACACAACACATTTCAATTCTTTTTTGTTACTGTCTTCTTTTGCAAAAGTTCTCTCTCCCAAGAAACACAGAAAGGCAAAGACAGAGCTAGAAAGGTTCATGAATACATTACATTCACTTAGCTATGATATTTTAATTAAACAACAGTAAAGACAGACAATGATAATGAAACACTCCAAAAGATACAAGATGTCTGAAGAATACTTTTTTCTTTTTGAGACAGGGTCTCACTTTGTAGTTCAGACTGGTCCTGAGCTCATCATGAAGCCCAGACAAGCCTGGAACTCACAGCAATCCTCCTGCCTCTGCCTACTGAGTGCTGGGATTACAGGTGTGAGCCACCACGCCCAGCACTGTGGTATGTGGTTACTGGGGATTGAACTTACGGCCTTGAACTTGCCAGGCAGAACCACTGAGCTAAATCCCTAGCCCTGAAGAATACTTATTACATACTAATTTAATTCTCTATGATTTTAAAATCTCCATTTCACAGATGAAAAACAAAAGCTCAAAGGGGTAAGACACATCTGTTTCAGGCCAAAGTTCATGCTACTGTTAATTTATTTTTATTCCAAAGTTTCTAATAGCCAATAATAAGAAACAGATAAGTTGTACAGCTTACAGCAGAATACAAGGAAATAGGATTATTTAAGCACTTTGGCCTTTAATTTTCCTTTTAAATAGTAATAATATAACCAAATTAATAACTGAAATCTGTAAAGTCCTTGCACCATAAAATGCAGAATAGGTCAAACTGAAACAATAAGTGATCTCTTATTAAAAATTATATATATATATATATATATATATATATATGTTTAAAGATAGTATAGATAAGATTCTATACAAAAATAAAGGGCTAACTGAGGCCACTATCGTTATTGCATATGCTGATAGCACTGCTGATAGAGTTGGAAGAATTAAGTATGGAATTTTACTAGGAAAGTACAAGTCAGGATGTCACAGAAGCTCTATGAATTATTATGAGAAACAAAACTAAACAGAAATTAATGTCTGATGAAGAGAAGTGGGAAATATGGGGATACAGTATTGTCTCCCAGCCCTGCCATCACTACTGCAATCAAAGTTCTAGTTTTGTGAAAGCAGTAAAAAATTATAAAGCAGTTCAAAGGTAAAAATGTTCAACATCAATTATTTTCCCAGTATTAAAGGCAAATTTTGACTTTAGTAAACAATATTTTGAAGGAATAAAATGGCTTTTCATATCAATTCTTCCAGTGTACAGTAGAGAAAATTGCAGAATTTAATTACTGACCTTGTCATTAGCATTTTAAAATAAATTCTGTTATCTGTAATCACACATGTATTAATAAGACTACTGCATTCAAGTAGCAATTTGATAACAACCTATAATGCTGCCCAAAACCCACATCACACACTACTGTCTCATTTCTATCGAGAATAGTGAGAAGTGCATTCAATAATGATATCAAGGTTAAACCATAAAAACAAACACAAGCAACCCAAAAGAAGCAAAGCAGAGGTCTTCAAGTATAGTTCAGGGTTCCCCAGGAACAAAAATAGCAGAGCTGGAATTAGTAAAAGACTGTCTATATCATGAATGAATATTAATAAAATATTCATTTATTATTATGTCTGGGATAAAGAAAAAAACCTGCTCTGGTTTTAAACTTCTGGTTCATTCAAGATACCTTGTAATTCAAATAGTGAACACACAGACATCTCATGGGACTGTTTATATGTTTGGGAAATAGCTTCATATATATGAGACTTATGCAAACCCAGGTTTTTGCAAATCTGTTTGATTATATATTACTAATGGATTATGAAGTATCAATACTTTCCTTTGCCATCTTGAATTATTATTATTACTTTTTTTTTTTTCTCTAGAGGAAGCCCTGATTTTTTCTTCTGCACTGGTTTCTACAGAGAATTACAAGGCAAACTGCCTGGGCTTGAATTATTACTTTATTCTTTCATGTGTGTAAATTAGGTGAAGTCTTAACTTCATCTGTCACAAAGATACTCAACTGATATGGCTGGTAGGAGTACAAAAATACCACAAAAGAAATACTGGGGCCAGAACCCCACACAAAGGACTAAAAAGAGACATCAAATAAAATGGGGATGCAATAATCCTTGTTATTACTTCTAGGGATGTGAAACACAAAAACAACCAGAAATCATAGTTAAGTATAGCTATACCTGAAACTGTAATACTTACAACCCATATATTTGTGGTGCAATTTCTAATCTGTTCAAATGCATATAGAGCTCAATATCATGCTTCTTCAGTAGATGATCCTGGATCTGGTTGACTTTAGTGACAATAGCAATTGTTGGCCCTAAGTCCTGTGGTCTAGCAAAGGGGATGGGAGTCATCAGAGTTTCTCTTCCCTACAAATAAGAAAAATGTATCATTGCAATATGAAATGAACAGACAGTACGTATACATGGATATCAGTATTAAAGTTTTTTAAAAACAACAAAAACTTTGTTATTTCACAACAAATGCTTAATATAAGCAATCTCAAACTGATACATAGATGACTGTATGGAATTACTAAGAAATGCCTGCTAAAATATTTTCATTTTACTTCCTTGAATACTTTTTGTTGTTTGACAGTAAGCACTACAAGGTAACTGTGGCTAGATGTGGTGGTGGACAGTTATCCATGGCTAGCTTATCTCATCAGTTATAGTATAAGCAGAACACTTTGAAGAAAGTTTATTTGTTGTTACATAAAATATAAGCATGAAAAACAGCAAATGAAAACTGTTTCACTTGAATTGTGAAAATTACATTTTAATGGCCAAGAAATTAATGAAATTATTTTTAGAAAAAAATGTCTTTTAATTATCTTTTTGTCAATTTAAATAACTGAGCAAAATATTAAACTTTCCAAATTAAAAGTATCACTGATTTAAAAAATAAAATCTGTGCTGAACTAAAACACAATTCCCTTTATAGTTATCCACTCTGTGCTATTAAGAGAAATATCATTAACTCCTAAAATTCCTTCATGTGAACTTTAAGTTTTTATGTATCCTCTAGAGGCTGTTCACTTTATCTATTATACCTCTCTTTTCTTCTAATGTTCAGTTCTCAGTTTTTAACCTCTTAATATCAGCATTGCTCTTTGGGACTGTCATTCTACCAAGAATTTGAAGATTACATACCTAGGACAAATTCTTTCTGTTTCCATCTCTACCAGTGATCAAACTCAGGACCTTGAACTTGCGAGGCAGGCACAGTGTCACTAAGCTAAATCCCCTGCTCCTCTATTTTAAAAGCCCTTCTTTCATACAGTGTTGGTATTCATTTTCTTCTCTATATGTTATCATTAGTGATTTCAATCTTACACAGTGCACTTAAGTAATAATGTATGTATGTATTGACTCAGTAGGAGAATAACAAAGCATATGATTAACAATATTTTGTGAATCATATTACTCATTTGAAATCTTTACATGAAATAAAGTATTCAGCCAATACAAGATATATTTTAGAACACCAGCTTCCTTGTTATTCCATTAGTATTTTCATAATCATGGTTAAATATTATGTATTACAAAACAATGATTATATACTGCTCTATGTTGCTTACTGAAACCATTTTTCCTTCAAATACTATACACTGAAAAAAATTAGTGCTCTAAGATTTACCTTTTGAGCATCATGTTCAAAAGTAGAAAACCAAGGTTCAGCAGTTTCCATCAATTGTGAGAACATTGCACTAAAAATCAGAAAAATAAATAGTTTGTGCTTTATCTTCATGAAGTTAATGATTGTATAAAAATAAACATATAGTAATTTTTGCACTTACTAGGCATCATGTTCCAGATACTCAGGGTTCAAGAGAGTTTTCATTTCCTCACTTTAAAAAAGCAATACAAGCAATCAAAATGGGTAATTTTTTAACACAGTGAATGCACAGTTTACCTATTCTACCTTCATAAAACAACTTTATATAATGTGCAAATGAAAAAAAATTAGCCTTTTAAAATAAAAACAGCAACCCCCTTAACAAATAAAATTTCTTTCTATAAAATTCAAATACAGGGCTGGGGATTTAGCTCAGTGGTTCCGGTGCCTGTCTTGCATGTGGAAAGGCTGGTTTGATACCCGGTAACCACATAAAACAATGTTGGATGTGGAGACTCACGCCCACCGGCAGTGAGTACCATATACCACAGTTCTGGGTGTGATGGCTCATGCCTAATCCCTGCACTCAGGAGGCAGGAGGATTGCTGAGTTCAGGACCAGCCTGAACTACAAAGTGAGACCTTATCTCCAAAAAAAAAAAAAAAAAAAAAAGTTCAAATGCAAATTAGCTGCCTTATCTGTGCAACAATAAAGTAATTATTTCAAATAACAAATACAGAATACGATATTTTTCCTTGACTATATTTGATCTAAAAGTTTATTATTTCACAGTATCA
>PVIR01008009.1:47059-58547 GCA_004026965.1 Petromus typicus
TATTTAGAACTGAAGTGATGGCAACTAAGATGCACTTGTTCTTCTCAGGATCCAATAAAGTCAATAAAATGAGAAAAACTTAAAACTTTAGGACAGGCCTATATATATATAATTTAGCAAAAAGGAAATGTAATATTGTTTTCTTCATATAAGTAGATAAATCTATGGAACACTGAACAAAGACAAGGCCTTACTACCTCATAGTTCTTCACTTTCAAAAATGTTTCTCAGTTACTTCTCTGACCAATCGATGAGGTTTCTTCTTGGTTAGAAAATGAATTCCAACAATTACATAAGTTAAATCCAATTATAAAAGTCCTTTATAGGAAAGCATAAATGAATCTATTTCATAAACATGAGAGGCCATTTCATTTACAGACTGAAGTTCTTTGTAACACTGCTCCTTTACTGATGAACTAAACTCAATCAAAGCTGATGAAAAGAAAGTATCTCATAAATTTCTCAATTCAGCATATAGTGAAAAGTGAGATGCTAACAGATAGTATATTTGTATATAAATGGCATTAAACATTGGTACTATGTCATTACAATAAACCTTTCATTTTCTTGACCTATTCTATGTCTATCTTTTTATCTTTGACACAGACCTAAGGATTCCAAACATATGATTTCAAATTTGCCCTATAGCTAAACTGGGATTACAACTATTAAGTGGAATTAACAAAAGGCCATGTAAAACAAAATCTAATGTTTACAACTTTTGAAACTTAGAAATATCTTCAATTTAAAATATTTTAAGGTTGAGGATTAAGTTGTGTCATATACTGATACAAATTCTCAATGTTAAATGTGATCATTCTGTGCATATATAATGTACCAATAAAGATTTGAATTAAGAAAAAGCATTTAAAAAATTGAGATTAAAAATAAAATAGACCAGTACACTGAGGGCTGAAAAAAATTAGACAGTACTCATAAGAACTTGCCTGGGCTGTGCAGACTCACTGGCATGTAGAAAGGCTTGGTGGTCACAGTGAAGGATAAAGACTATAGGTGCTAACAGCTCATGCATTCCCTGAAACACAACATCAAGATAAATGAATGGGGAAGATATTGAGGATCTACTGAGGGATAATATAGTGTAACTTAAATGCTTTTTTCAATGGATTCCTGCCACCAAGATGTTCATATTATACATAAAAGCATAAAAATGATATCTTTTAGAATTTGATTCCAATCAATTTCAGTGCATATCCTTTAAAACATGGAGAGCAGCTTTTTAAAATGACATGACAAACAATAAATTGGCATGGCAGACAACCTTGCACCTGTCAGTTGCTCAAGATCTGTACTCATAAATATGAATTTCACTTACGCAAATTATAATCATGAGCTGCAGTGTAAAAAGATCTGCACTGAAGAAGGGCAACTGAGTAGGAATTGTAGACCTTAGGAAACTACATCCAATGTTTTCATTGTGTAATGGTTTCAAATTAGGATGTCTGTAGATTTAGGAAGAATAAAGTCAGCTAGCTAGGAATGTTGGATAATAAAAGAAATAATCTTTAGTAGACTGTGACAGAAAACAAAGTTTTCCAAGTGGAATTTCCAACACATAAAATTAGAAAATGCATTTTTCTACCCCTTTCAATTATAGGTTAATTTTTAATTTATTTGTCAAGTACATCAATAAAATATTTTCCCTTATCTTGTAGCCAAATGTGACACAATTAGGCACAAAAACCAAAAGGTACAAATGTTACTAAGTTATTGTTAAAAAACTATTCAAAATCTTTATTATTTACTCATTTTGTGGGGACATAAGGTCTTAAATTACAATGAACAGTCTTGGAAATTTAGATTTTTTTCTCCTTTACACATAAAATACCATATTGTAGCAGGTAAACATAGATTATATTTTTGCCAACTCTTGATGTGAGCAAATTACCACTTTCATTTTGCTTAGTAACTAAAGCTATTCTTTCATAAAAAGAGAAGAGAAAATATCACCTTCTGAGCAGATATAAAAATAAACATAGGAGCAAAGAGAAGACACCTCTTTTGCAGGTGTGATTAGAGGAGGCTTCCTGTAATGGAAGAACAAACTCTATAATCCTGTGTGTAATGTAGAGGACCATGCTAGTTAGGCAGCCAAATGACAGCACAACAGTATAGAACTAAATAAATTTTGTCAGACTTCAGTTATAAGTTATGCTGAAGTAGAATGATTTCATGACATTTTTGCAAAATAACTTAGGAACCACTAACAATCTGCTTGTAATTTTGAATGCTGTACCACACTCCAATCTTTTCATGTAACCATTTGTTCATGAAACAAAACTTGAAAAGAATGTACCTGGGAAGACCATAGACACACAGAAAAGATGCAATAAAAAATGCTGTAGTTTAAATTATCAGATAGTTCATTTTTTTGAAAAATCTCAAGTTATTCTAAAAGGAAGGTAGCATATTTTAACAACCATGGTAAGAGCTACTGAATGTAGAAAACTAAATGAAAGCAAAAACAAAGAAAGAATCAAGGCAAGGAAGAAGGCAGGCTAAAAACCAAAAGAAAGAAAAATGTAAAGCTCTAGTAGGCTGAGCAGGATGATCAAGAGTTTACTCGCCTTTCTGGCAACTTAGCAACACTTATCTCAAAACAGAGTAAGAATGGCTGAGATGTGGTTCACTGGTAAAGTGCTCGCCTAGCATGTAGGACCCCTTTGTTTCAAATATCTAAACTTACAATAAATAATTTATAAATAAACAAATAAAAAAGTACCATCATCAAAAAGTTCTAATAAATACCCTCGTGATAATCTTTTCACCATTTTCTGATGGTTTCCTTAGAATAAAGCCCTTACACATAGAATTTCAGAGGAAAGTCCATTTGCTAATCTGAGATGTATACTACTAACTGTCCTCTAGGAAGAGTTGGCTCAATTGTAGAAAATGAAACCACAGTCTCAGATCTCTGAGTCTATGTTCATGGTGTTTTTAGAACATGCTAAATTCACAATCGGACTATAATGATTTATATATGTGAGACTGAAGTGTAATGATTTATATTAGTGAGATTGAACTCAAACATTTTATAGGGAATTTTTATTTCAGGGGTTACCCATTTCATCCTACTGTTGTATTTCCTTTACTCTAATAATTGGCAATAGTTCTTTATCAATTAGACATAATAATACTGTCAGTTTTATATTTTCCCTTGTTTACTATTTTTCTTTTAATTCTGATGCCATTCTTTTTTAAAGTTTTTTAAGACAGGGTTTCACTTTGTAGTTCAGGCTGGTCCTGAACTCAGCCTCAAACTCAATCTGCCTGCCTCTGCCTCCTGAGTGCTGGGATTACAGGAGTGGGCCCCTACCCCCAGCACTGTGGTATGTGGTACTGATTGCTGGTGGGTGTGAGTCTCCACACCCCGCTTTGTTGTATGTGGTTACTATAAATAGAACCCAGGCCCTTGCACTTACAAGGCAGGGCCAGAAATACTGAGCTAAATCCCTGGCCCTCTGATGTCATTCTGAAGTTATACACTTGAATAATCAAAGTAGTTTCCCTCATTATTTTTCTTTTTCTTCCTTCTTTCCTTCTCAACTTCCTAATTTCCTTCTACTAGCATGACTAAAAAAGATTTTCCTCTAATTGAGATAAGATAGGAATATACGTCTTTTTTTTCAGTTACTCTTCATCACCTAACTTTAATTTATGTCCTAAAGAATATATGGTTATTCTTCTCCAAAAATTCTAATTTAAACAATCATCTATCTTCAATAAGTGCAATCTGATGAGTTGAGTGGCTCATTTTTCTTCGAAGAATTCTGAAAGCTATCTTTAACAGAAAGTGAAAGTTTAGCACACAACTTCTGAGATTTTACTAGTATTCTACTAGCTTGTACATCCTTAAAAGAACTGTACTGTTATAGAGACTTGACCTTAAAAATAGTCGTTCTTTTACCCCCATTAAGGACTGATGCCAGGGCTTCACACTACGTGACCCCCCACTGATTTTTATTTTTGATACAAAGACTTGCTGAGGTGCTTAGGCTGAGTTTTAACTTGTACTCTTCTTGCCTTGACCTCCCAGGCTGCTGGGGTGCAGGCACATGCTACCGTGCCCAATAAGACCGCAAACTGGGGTATGTATACCCATATACTTTTCAAAAATTTATTACTGTGAAATAGATTGCCAGTAATCACTTACACAACACTCTCTTCATTTTGAACACAGTTCTGTTTTCCGTGCCACTTTCTGAAACTGCTCCGCCAGTGTGTTTGGTTGGGTTATCATAGCTGCCTGATGTCTTGAATAAATTCCAAATATTTACTCTTCATGGGGAAAAGCCACATGTCACAGGTGCCAGATCTGGTGAACAGGGGATGAAGACACCAGAATGTTTTCACAAGCCTTTAATTTGAATGGCACTGGGTAGCAGCATTCATAGTTTTTTACTCAAATTCATGGAAGAGGACTTCCATACTATTTCAGAAAGTAGCAAGGATGATAAATATCTTTCAAGTAAGGGAGAGTATTTTGAGGGGGATTAATGGCAATATATCTTTTACTATAACCATATTTTAAAAATATATACACTCATAGTATATTTTGATCATCACAAACACTTTTAAAAACATTGCTGCTGGGTGTGGTGACACACTCTAGGAGAGGAAGACTCAGTGTTAGTTTGAGGCCACCTTGGGCTACACAGATGAGTTCGCGGTTTGCTTGAACGATATAGTGAGATGCTGCCTTAAAAACACCAAAATCCAAACAAAGAACATTGGATTTTTGTATTTAAAAAAATCTGCTGTACTCCGCAGTTCTTATTACTCAGCCAATAAGCTCACAGGTTTATTCCTAAATATTCTTTCTTCCCTGGGAGTGATAATCTTTTCAGCTGGCCTCTCTGTTTTATAGATGCTTTAATAAGGAATAGTTCTTATAATGCATCTTTCTGCCTTTTAAAAATATCTTCTTCCCTCTATTGCTACACTATCCCTCTATATAATTCATTTATTCAAGTATCACTTGTCATTTATTTATAGTGAGTATTACTGGATACCTACATAAGATATGGACACAAAAATGAATGAGATGGGCTGATTATAAACTTTGAAGGACTTTGGAGTCTAGAGAGGAAGACAGTGATAAAATGAGCACAGAAATTATTATGCAATAATAAACCATGTTAACTGGTGTGTATATATATTTGTATGTTCAAAGATGTGGATATACAGAAATATATAGTTTACTCTCTGTATCTATGGGTTCTGTGTTGGTGAATTCAACCATGAATAATATTAGAAAAATAACCGAAAAAAGTATATACTATATATGTAGATTTTCTTTCTTGCCATTAGTCCTTAAATAATATAGCTTAAAACAATTTACAGTGTTCACGTTGTATTAAGTAGCATAGATAATTTAAAGTATAAGATGTACATAGGTTATATGTAAAAATATGTCATTTTATACTAAGGATTTGAGCAATCATGTATTTTGATATTTACAGGGGATCCTGGAACCACTCCTCCAAGGATACCAAAGGGCAATTATACATATGAACCAAAATCTTACTACAGGCCTAGCACACAGAATGATTTCATTACACTTGATTCAATGGAATATTTACCACATGATATACTTACACAAAAAATTGAAATAAATATGAAAAAAAAGGAATATATCATATTTCAAATCAGAAGATGTTTTAAGAGTCCCCTGAGTACTGTTAAGAAAATCGTCTACAAATTTAGTTTTGAGTTTCACCTAAAGGAGAACTTCCTTGATACTTTTAGGAGACTCTGAGACCCAAAATTGTTTTTTCTCACAATTCTAGACTAGTAAAACCAGATTAATGATTAACTGCAATGAACTGGGAATACAATTGAGTGGTCTAATTCCTGCCTGGCTTGCCTGGTGGTATAAATACTTGCCTAGCGTGTGTGGGGCCCTGTCTTAGATACTCAGCATTGGAAAAAAAATAATTACAAGTAGCAAGCATATATCAGATATCTTTAAAAGACAAGGGATATACCCAGAAAGTACATTCATGCATTCAACAGAATATAAATTAAAAAAGACACAAATAAGTATATATATATTTTTAAGCATAATTCTTGGTTCTCAAAATGTGTATTTTGTTTCTGTTTATACTGTCAGTATTTCTGCTAGCTGAAATCCTTCATCCCCGCTAGCTCGTTAGTAGTCAGTGCACTCCAAATTCATGCCAGTTGAAAATAAAGGTAACAAAGTTTTCTTCATCAACAGCCTGTAGGCTCACAAAATTGAACCTGTTCTTTTATCTGCCTGTGCTCATTTAGCCCACCAAGCAGTCTTTATTAAAGCTGAGGCATCAGGCAGTCAAAGTTCATTAATACCATTTATATAATCTCTGCAGTTTCAATTAACTCAGCAAGACATTCTACTACATGATAACAGTCTCATTAATTCAATAAAATCCCATAACTATTAACAATATGGTCGATGTTAAACGGGGTGTCACCTAGTACAAAATAATAGCTTTAACAGCTTGTGATGAAACTCAAGGTTTTTTCTCAAATTTAATCTGGCTAAATATTCAGTCTTCTACGGAAGGTATTATTTCTTTGTAAAGAATCTATAGGATTTTAAACATAAAGGACGGAATTAGGTTTGTTTAAGTGAAATTCAGTATTAAGCTAATAACATTTTCTCATTCAGTAATTAATAGGCTTTGTTTAAATGATTGACAATCAGATCTTCCATATTCCTGCCTAATCTTTCATATAAAAATGTGGTAGTTTACATACAACATAAATAGCACAGTGTGATATTACTGTTTTCTTTGTCCAGAGAACTTGTATCTTACAAGACTTCCTTGATTTATTTTTTCTTTCTCTAAAGAAAAATAGGATACAATGCTTAACTTGGAAAATCAAATCCTGACTAATCTTTTCCTATAAGGAATTTTCAAATATTTGAAAGAGGAGCAGAAAAAAAGATAGACATAAGAATAATAGTCAACACAGTGATGAATATCTGAGCTCCTAAAATAACTAATGATGTGGAACCTTCATTAGCCCAGAATTCGTGCTACAGAGGTTATTAACACCTTTATAGTTTAAGCCATTTGGAAGGGTGTCTCCTATTATTTAGAGATTTCCCCATCCCATCTCCTTTTTAATTTGATTTTGGTCTTTTGATTTGTGTGTGACTTTCAGATAACCTATTATGCATGTAACACTATTTTCTACTGAGATTTTATTTATTTATTTTCTTACTATTTTTATATACTTTTTCTTTTCACAATTTTGTCATTAGTTCATGTGAAATTTATTTAATAATGTATATGTTTTTAAATTAAATTTTATTAATTTATTTTTTCTGGTACCAGAAATCAAACTCAAGACCTTGCACTTTACAGTCAGCGCAGTGCCACTGCGCCATATTCCTGGCAATAACATATGACTTAATCTTTTTTTCTAGTTAGAAAATCGATCTTAGAAAGTAAACATCTTTTTCCGTATTTTATATTATTAAGATCCTATCTATAAGTGGACCTATTTCTAGATTTTTTTGAACCATCACTTAATTCTCCTAATACTATTGCATTATTTTGATCTCAGAAATTTCTTTTACTTGTTTTTTTCCTGGTTTTCAAATTCATGCCAAGGACAAGGTGCATGCCAAGCATGCATCCGAAAAAACAACAAAGAGGAAATCAAAAGTAGCAACCTCTCAACCCTTGAACACGGAACTTTTAAGAAGTTTTACAGAACTTGTATTTGTGTTGGGGGGATTTGGAGAAAGATAAATTTTTATATTCTATTAGTGGCACTATAACATATCAAAGCCACTGTGAAAAACTATGTGGCAAATCCTCCAAAAATTACAAACAGATCTACCACCTGATGGATCAATCCTAATTCTGCTTATATATTCAAAGGAAATTAACTCAGTATGTTGCAGAGACATCAGCAATCCCATGCTACTGTCACATATTCACAATAACCAAGTAATAGAAACAAATCTATCGGGTCATCACTAGATGAATAAAGAATATATGCTATGTGTAGAATATGAAGTACTACTTAATGATAAAAAATAGATAGGTTTGGAGTTCATTATGGTAAAGTAATTCACAAGGAAATTATAAATGCTTCAAAAAGTAATTTTAATATTTAGTAGGCACTAAATTTAAAGTAACTGTTCAGTTTTCATAAAACACATACTTAGTTTAGTTCTAGATTAACATTTCTATATTAATTTGGAGAGAAGCAATATTGTTAAATATTGTTTTTATTCAATTTTTGCTTTATAATTTTTGACAACATTTACAGATAGCTTTTATATGTTTACACAAGTTTATATGTAGACATTTTATACTTTTTCAATATTGACTTTTTTTCAATTTGAATTTCAAAAAGCTGTTAATATGTAGCTGATATAAAGATATGTTAATATGTAGTTGATATAAAGATAGCATTTAAAAAGATAACTATTCTCCTTGATTATTTTATGAATACAGTAACATATATATTATGGAGTATAATTTAGTCTGACTTAATTTACCATTTTTAATCTATAAAACTTATTTCAAATTAAATATAAAATTTTTGCCACAGGTGTTTTCTGTTAAAGTTCAGCAGTCATCAATAAGATATAACTTTTGATTCTTTTGGATTTATGAATTTGGTTTGCAATTAATATATAATTAGGAATGAAAATGAGGAGTACATATGTCTTTACTAGTATATAATAAATTTTAGTAGATAACCTAGATACATTCTTAGATACTAAACAACTTACATTTCAAAAAACCCAAAATAAAATAAGCTTCTTTGCTTCAGTAGTGAGATAACTCAAATAACAAACAAAAAGAAATTTTCAAAATATATAATTTCTTTAAAAAGTTTTTATTTTGTGTTAGTGGGATGGAATTCAAGACTGATCTACTTCTGAGCTACAAACCTTAGCCTTTTTTATTTATTTTATTTTTCAAAAGGTGTTGGTAAGTTGCCCAGGCTAGGGTTACTGGTTTGTGCTATCATGCCCAGTGTCTCCCCTCCTGAAAAAAATTAATGAAACTTCTCAAGTTCTATTACTAATAAGTTTTAAAGAGGACTTGATTATTTTTTATATGACATATATATTTTTAAATGCTGTAAAGTCTGATAAGTTTATTACTAGATTGACTTCAAAAATGCTATTTAATAAAGACAATTCTCAAAAGCTGAAAAAACACTGAACAAGACACAGAAAACAATTTGGTGAGACATCTTACAATGAGGAAGAAGCGTATGTACTTCAGTGAGCTTACTTTTCTAACCATGCAGCTGACAAGCAGACTTGGATTGCTTTAGCACTGTGAGACAACTCTGGATACAATAAAGATTGCATTATTGATTATCATTTCTCAAGCTGTACAGAAATATTTAAGTCAATGGATGCCACCTGTAAGATATTTTCATTACCTGTTTATAAAGTAACTGCTCATTCTCTCTGGCATAACAAAAAAGAACATCTGTAAGAATTTTTCTCACATTTTCTTGTTGGAAAAACTGCATTTCAGGAAACCTGAGAAGAGAAAATACAGAATTGAAACTGACTAACACTGTTTCAACAGTTAACCTCAAACTCTTGTCTCTAAAAGTTATCAAGGGCTGCTTTGGGCTTTGCAACTTTTTATTTGCCATGCAATTAATATCAA
Organism: Petromus typicus; assembly: GCA_004026965.1. NCBI lineage: Eukaryota > Metazoa > Chordata > Mammalia > Rodentia > Petromuridae > Petromus > Petromus typicus. The sequence continues at coordinate 56,722 of PVIR01008009.1, forward strand.
TTATAGGTTCTAAAAAAAATGGGTGACATAGGAAATGATTACACCCCAAAGATAAATTAAATCTTTCAACAACTAAACATTTCAAATTTTCTTCACATATATAAAGTCTCTGCACATTTGAATAAAACAGTTTTAAAAATGAGTTGTAGCCTACTTATTTGGGGATAAGAGTTTATTTTTTTTTAAACTAGAATGTGATTTTATAAATATTCCAACTTTTTTTTAAAAAAAGAAATCATTGTCATTGTTTTTCTTGCCAAAAATATCATGCTCTAAATTACACATGATCACACTACCAGTGTAAAAAGATTAAGCTATACACTTTAAACAGAAGAAAATCTAGCCAAGCATGGCTTAAATGCTCTCTAAATCCAAAACTGGACCATTTTTATAAGAGCTTTGAGGTAATGTGAAATAGAAAAGAGGAAGAGAATCTGAAGGAAATGAAAAAAGTTAGAGAAGAATGTAAAAGGATATAAAGAAAATAAAACTATAAGAACTCAAAGCACAATGATGCAAGATGCATAATGATGCCAATATACACTGAATGTGTAAGGGCTACATATACAAGGCCTGTGGCCTAAGAGTAAACAGTTTTGTTAAGACAAAGGTTTGACAAAGAATTTTGGGAGAAGAGAAACAGGGAACATGAATAGGAAAGGTAAATAAATATAATAGAAAGCTATGGAGACTGGATAAAGAAGATATGGTTCTTTTATAAAATGGAGTGTTACTTTGCCATAAAGAATGTTAAGTTTGAGTTCATTTATACTCAAATGGATGTACTTTAATGACATGCTCATAAATGAAATAAATAGGTCACATATGTATAAATACCTCATCTTTTCTCTGGTGTGAGAATCTGGAGATATAAATGAGTTCTAGACTTATGAAAGATACTGTGAAATAGGTGTAGATAATATGAGGGGAAAATGCAATGAAGAAAAGGAAACCAAACTTATGTATAGAGGGTGGGGAGGTGAATGGGAAAAAATGAGAAGTCATGTCATATACTGATACAAATTTTTAATGTTGATTGTGAGTTGGTATCCTTCAAAACTGTCTGTTTTGACAACAGAAAGACCCATCAAGAAAGAAAAAATTCTGACAATCTGACTGCTTATTCACTCATTTTTGCAAGCTTGTTTTGAACTTCATGCAATTTATAAACTGTTGTGATCAGGGAAAAGACTGCAGGGGAATAGATTTATTACAGGACACAAACTTTTAGGATTACTTTATAATATTTATGCATAAAGTCAAATGAAGAGGAGTGCAACAGATTAACCTCACACCAGATAGCCAAAGAATCCAGTCAATGGCCCGGATCCTACAGCAGTGGCCCACACAAATCCAGCTTCTGTTTTGCTAAAGTAAATACTTTCATCAGAAAAGTAGGGTATGGGTATATGTCACCCAAAAAGAGGAACTGAGGAAAAATGAGAAGATCTATATGTCAAAAACTATAAAACATTCTGAAAGAAACTACAGAAAACAAATGAAAAAATATCTTGTGCTTAAGGATTCTAAGACTTTGTTAAAATGACAATCCCACCCAAAGCAACCTATAGATCAATACAATCTATATCATACTCTCTCCCCCCAAATTCAAAATGGTCTTATAAGAACCACAAAATAACCCAGCAGACGTAGTCATGAAGAGAAAGAGTAAAGTTGGAGGTATCAAACTAGTTGCTCCCAAGCTAACCTACAAAGCAGGATAACACCAGTATAGAAACAGATAGATCAACCAATGGAACAAAACAGAAGACAGGAAATGCATCAACACATTCATGTCCAACTGACTTTTTTTTTTTTTTTTTTTT
>PVIR01008010.1:0-58410 GCA_004026965.1 Petromus typicus
TTTTATGTCTCCTGGGTGGAGGGGCCCTTTTATCATGCGGTATTTCCATCTTGGGAGTTTTTCTTTGCCCTGAAATCAAGTTATCTGATGTTAACAGAGACATTCTTCTTTTATTTTGGCTAATGTTTTTCTCTTTTAGTTTCAAGCTGTATCAATACATTTGAAATCAGATTACTACGGCTAGTATATAGTTGGGTCACTTTGTCCCCTCTGTCAGTCTCTGTGTCACCCAGGTATATTGGGGCCATTTGTATTTAATTATCAAAATATTAGCACTATTTAAATCTATTTTGTTTGTTGTCAGTTTTGTTTTTTTCTCATTCTTTTCACTCTTTATTGGTTACCTAAGCATTTTTAGAATTCTATTTTGATTTATCTATATTTTTAAATATATCTTGCAGAAAGTTTTCGTTGTTTCTCTGGAATTGTTCTACGGCACATGCTAATCTCAGCCTATCTGTGCTTACATTTTACCAGTTCAAATGAAGTGTGGAAAGCTTCCCTCATTTCTCATTTCCTCTTTCATTTATAAAGTAATTATCGGAAACATTTTTTCTACATTGAAAACACCTTAAACAGTGTTGTAATTTTTGTTTAAACATAGAAGGACAATCCCTTACTGTTGCCAGTGTTTCTGACCTTTCTTCCTTTCTGACAGCTTAGGATACTTTTCTGGTACCACCTCCCTCTCATCGAAGGAGCTTCCCTTAGCATGTTTTAGAGATATAGGTGTAAAGTTTTCTAGTTTGCTTTCATCTGAGACTATCTTTATTCCTACTCATTTCTGAAGGATATTTTTTGCTGGGTATAGGCGACAGTTCTTTTCTTTCAGCACTTGAAAACGTATCAGTTTTACACTTTCTATTTGGCGGTTGCTCCTCTCTCAGTTTTTCTGCGACAGGGTCTTGTTATGTAGCCCAAGCTGGCCTCCAGGGGGATCTTCCTGCCTCAGCCTCCCAAATGCTAGTGTTATAGCATTTATGTGGTGGTTCTTATACTTTGTCTTTCTTTGCTGAAACTTCTGCTGTCTTCATTTTTCTCAAGGGTATTTTTGGTGGCTTGGCGAAGCATTTTGGCGGCAGCCACCATAACTAGCAGCTGTTACACCAGGGCTGTCTATCACCTCTGTGTGTTTGGCTTGAGACTTTCCTGGTTATTCGCATGCTGAGTGATTTTTCATTTGGAACCTGGAGACTTGGGGATCATGACATGGCATTCCACTTTATTTAAGTCGTATTTATTACCTGTCCGCCCATGACACTGCTCCAAATGGAGGGAGTCACTGCCCTGTTACTTGTAGATGGGGATGGAAGTGCAAGTTCCTTACTTGATGATCTGCCACCTGGTCGTGGGGGTGCTCCTCATCCTGGCTAAGGGGGGCGATAATGAGCCCCGGGCTCCCTGATCCACCTCTATCGTATGGGACCAGAGGCACCCTTGCTACTGCTCCCCAGCAGCCTCTACTGATGCTGGGGCAGGCAGGGAGGTGGTGACGTTGTTAGTAACAGTGGTGGCAAAAGTCCTGACTCTCCACTGGGACCTGGATGGTGCCACCAGCTCCCCACCTGGGAGGCTGAGGGATCCGCGTTACCTCCGGGTGGTGGTAGAAGTCCGGCCCATGTGAGCCGCTGTTTCTCCTCCCAGTTCAGCCTTACTTGAAACTACCAAAGAGCGCAGGCGCGGAGGTTCCTTCCCAGTCTTTGCTGGCAGGGGTGGGGACCTTCTGCTCTTTTCATGATGTTTGGCTGGAGCAGAGCAGCTGTGATTCAGAACTGTGCCCTCCTGTCCTGTCCATGACAAGTGTTCTTGAGGATTTTGGCCATGGCCATTGGTGGTTCAAGTCCCCGGCTATGCCAGTGCCAGCGTGGGGCTGTGTGAGGGGAAAGCGCGCAGAGAAGCCACTGCCCTGTCCTCCCTCAGCCTCCAGAGCCCTTAGCCGGTCTGACTTCTCTCCATTCCCCTGAGTTCTTCTCATTTCTTATAAACATCTTACTATTTTAGCTGTACTCAGAATGAATACAGGGAAAAGTATATCCACTCCACTTTCTGGAAACTTCTATACCTTTGCTGGCTCTTTATCTAGGAAAAACAAGTTTTCCTCAAGGAATTCTTGGTCCACTTGACACATCGCCTTTCCCTACTCCAGTTCTTCCCAGAGCTTATGTTTATTGAATGTACAGTATCGTTATGAGCCTTTCCCCTTCTATATTTAGTCAGACATATTTGTACATATGGAAACTTGATTTTGCTTTAGGTAGTTAAGTGTATAAATGTTTCGCTACTTACACTATTTACTTACTATGTCTCAAGAATCTTCATGTCCCTACTCAGGAACTGTCATCATTTGTTTTATTTGCTGCTGCTGAGTAAATTGTGTTTCATAGTATAAAAGAATGCAATTTTTTTTTTTTTTTTTTTTTTTTTTAGGTTTTTTTTTGAGACAGGGTCTCGCTTTGTGGTTCCGGCTGGCCCTGAGCTCAGCCTCAAACTCACATCACAATCCTCCTGCCTCTGCCTCCCGAGTGCTGGGATTACAGGCGTGAGCCACCACGCCCGGCACTGTGGTATGTGGTACTGGTTGCTGCTGAGTGTGGGTCTCCACACCCAGTATTGTTATGTGGTTACCGGGGAATCGAACCCGGGCCCTTGCGCTTGCAAGACAGGCGCCAGAACCACTGAGCTAACTCCCCGGCCCCATGCAATTTTCTTAATTAGTATATTAATAGAGAGATTTAGGGTATGTGCAGGATTTTGCTCTTGGAAATAATGGTGCTATTCATATTATTTTTCTAGCCTGTTTGACCATAGGTAAAGTTACTCTTTATGGCAGACATCTAGAAAAGGCCTTAGCAGGTCAGTGAGTACCTATTTTTACTTTTCTATTAACACTTCAACTACTACTCTCTAATGTAGTCCACACCTATTGAAGCAGTTAATAGGGGTCCTGTTACACTTATTCTCCAGCACTTGATATTCCGAATACCTTCAATTGTCGAAAACCATCGTGTGAATAGCTTTCTCATTTTTGTCTCAGTTGTATGTGATTATTGACCAGCGGGTTTCAGCACCTTTTAAAATAATTGTGGTCATTTGTATTTCTTCTGTAATTTTCCTATTTGAATACCATACCCATTTTTCTATAGAATGTTTTTGTTTTGGCCTTTTTCTTAGTGATTTGTAGGAGTTCTTTATATACGACTGATATTATTCATCTGTTTTTATACAGTTGTAAATATTTTTTCAGCCATTATTTTAACTGTGTAGTGTTTTTCATGTAGAAAAGTTTCACTTTTAATTAAGCAGCTTATAGAACTAGACTTTTTATGAATGAACTTCTCTGTGCTCTATATCCTCCCACTGTTAACATTGTAATTATTCTGATAGATCTGTCACAAATCAAAAACCAGTATAACTGATTACCAGCAACCAATCTATGGATTTTGGGCCCAGCATTCTATCTAGGCTCCTGTCTTACATTTGGACACCACGGCTTCTGAGCTCTCTGGTCTGTGACAGTTTTTCAGGTTTGCATTGTTTTTGATGACCTTGACAGTTTTAAGGAAGACAATGAAGAATTTTGTAGATTGCATCTCAGTTTGCGTTTGAGGTTTTTTCTGCCTTGCTATACTGGTAGGTTTTGGGAGGAAGAATGCAGAGGGGGCATGGCCTCCCCATATCCTGGGGTGGTGCGAGCTGTCTGCGAGGCTCCTTGCTGACATCCACCTTGGTTATCTGGCTGAAGGAGGGTTTTCCTGTTTACTCCACTGTAAAGGATTCAAGCAGATCCGAATAAATGGAGAGACATCGGTGTTTGTAGACTGGAAGGCTTGCTGTTAAGCTGGCTCCCTCCCAAGTCGATCTACTCACTCAGAGCATGAGTTAGGTGAGGTCAGTGTGGTCACAATTCCCGATGCCCATATCTGCTCCTGGTGAGGTTATTCTGGCGGATCTTCCACCTGGCACTGTGTCTGTTCTCCCTTAGCGTCCCACATCCCACTAGACCCCAGCCAGGGCTTGTGAAAGAGTGGACAACTTGGGAAAGAGTGATCCAAGGACAACAACTGCAGTGTCAGGGATAGAAGAGAAGGTCTGGAACTGAGCCTCTGCTGGGGGAGGGGACATGGCTTGGGGGAGGGGACACGGCTTGGCGAAGGCTGCCTCCCAGTTCAAACACCTCTGGCAGTTAAAATTCTGTGCTGGATGCTGACGAAGTCCTGGGGCAGCTGCCCTTGACCCTCTCTTGCTCTAGCTGATTATAATTGTCATGCTATTCCAGTCTGGCTGAAATGGCCAGGCTTTCAGGAGCCGCCTTTGTCAGCCAGAAATGTGGCCTCCGGGGAAGGATGGTCCCACTGAAGCAGACCCTGGAGGCCCTTCCCTGCAGCTGTGGTGTCCAGTCCTTTCTCATTGGGCTCACGGTCCACCTGGGATTCAGCTGGCAGCCTTGCAGCACTCTGCTGGAGTCCAGCATCTGATCCTATGCAGGATGCAAAGCTGGTGGCATCTATATCCTTGCCTCCCTGGAACCCCCTGGCACTTGGGGACTACAGCAGAGGGCAGACTGGTGAGCAGAAGCTAGAGGAAAAGATAGACTCTCTGGACTTCCCAGGGGCTCGTTTGACTTCCATCCAGTCTCTCGCAGGCCTCATCTCTCCACCAGCCCAATTCTTCAATTCTTCAGCACTCAGTGTTCCTGAAAAATATACTGTAAGACACAGAGAAGCAAAGACAGTCCTGTGTGCACCCTTGGGTTCTGCCCTTGAGTGGGAATTCTCCCGGGCCCCTGCTGGGGGATCACCAAGAAGCCCAAGGTGGCTGTGGAATCCCACAGAAATGGGCCTTTCTAAGATGCTCCACAAATGTGACTTTTTTTTATCAAAATACTTGAGTCTGGATCAAATTCAACCCCATAATGTAGCGATTTGCTTAATGACTGCAGAATATTGTCTTATCTGAGGAGAAGCAGGACATTTTAAGACCACAGAGCCCAGAATTAACAGCTTGGAATTTTCACCATGCTGGCTGTTAATTGACTTAAGCCATTAAAGGGAGAGAATTTTTGGCAAATTCTGAGGTCCTCGTACAAGCAAAGCCATGGATGTGTTCAAATCATTTTGAAATAAGCGTCTGGTGCGCCAGCGATTTCAGAAAAATGGGCTGCTTAATCAGGAGGCTTCAAAAAGCCTCTGAGACTCCCAAATAAAGTATCTGAGAACAGCTCCATGGCACGGGCCGGGCCTCCCAAAGCAGAGTGTGAGTCTGGTAGCAGCTGAGGCCTCTGCGTGCGCTGGGATTTTCCTGGGAAGTATCTGGGGACCTTGTCACCCAACTCAAAGCCAAGCCCGGGCCTTCCTTGGCACTGAGTGTGTCCCCTGCCATGGTGTGCACCAGGGTGACTAGGAAGGTCACATGGTTGAAGTCACGTATCCTCCAGGGTCCTCTTTCCTATAAGACAGATGTGCCTTGAAGGGAGGAGCCTCGATTTGATGGGGACAGAGGGACAGTCCATTGCCTCTCTTCTGTGGCCACGGGAAGAGGCTATGATGGAGAAAGGAGCATCTGCTCTGTTAGCATTTCCCTGAACTAGCCCCAAATCTTCCTGGTGCAGGGCACAGCGATGCTGACACACAGCTGAGCACTGGCTGGGGCCATTTGGAAAGTGCTCATGATTTTCATGGCCCTTTTGCCTTGGAGATTCCTCATGTGCAGCTGGCTATGTAAGGTGATGCCGACAGCGTACTGTGAGCGAGTCCCCCCGCTGGGCAGGTGTGTGGGAGGTCTTCTCCCGAGTGCCAGACACTCATCTGGAGAAAGCTGTGGCGTGATTCTGCTCCTTGGCTCGAGGACAGGGATGTGGCTGCTACTCTGACAGCTACAGGCCACTTCTGGCTACTCTCTGGTGTCTCAGTAGCTGGACCATGCAGCCCAAGCAGCACTTACACCCAGGCCTGGCACAGGGGCTCCTTGAAATGTATGAAGCAGTTTCTCCAACTACCCATGGGCGGAGAGGCTCGGGCCAAGTTCAGCAAAGGGAGCTTACAGAGGAGATTCAGGAGCTGGACAAGGGGACAGGAGGCAGTGTGGGAACAGCTGGAAGTAAGAGGCAGGGATCTCACAGGAGGCTCAGGAAGCCCCGACTACTCTGCCTGCACACTCTGTGCAGGGCGGCACTGGCTCTGTCAGCTCAGCTCCATCTGCTCCATCCCACAGAGCCTGGGCACCTGCCTGGTGGGAGCATGTGCTGCCACTTGGTCTCTAGCATGGCCAGTACACTCAGTGTCACCTGGAGGCTGGGACAGTGCATTGGGTAGGAAGAATGAGACATAGGGAGCCCGAGCCAACTGAGATTCCCTCTCCACTTGGAGTCTGTTGCTGGGTCCTGCTGGCTCAGAGGTGCTTGGCTGAGGGCCAGGAGTGTCCACTGGGTCTCATCTTAGAGGTCTAGCTCCCCATCCCCCTGCAGACCAGGCTGCTTGGGAGAGAGAGGATGACCTGGATCCCAGCTTCTTCCTAGGAAACCTGTCCTCATGGAGGTATGAGTGCCCCAGTTCAGCCCAAGGAAGGTGACTGCAGGGCCCTGAACAGCCTGTACCCAGGAATACAAGGCTCCTTGCAGCAGGTGCAGAGTGATTTCTGCCCTTACATCCACAGACAGCACGTGAGAGCAGAGACTGCAGCTCCTACCGAGTCATTTCCCTCCCAGCGCGGCTCTCTGTGCTCATCAGCATCCAGCAAGACACGGAGACTTCCTCTGCCTAAGCAATGGTTGTACTTCAGTGTCTTCTATTACCTTTCCAATAAAATTAATAGTAGTAGTAGTAGCAAGGCTTTATCTAGTACATATGCCAGATCAGTCCCACACTTTCTCCCTCTTACAGCAGAGGATGATGGGAAGTAGTGTCCTCCAAGTTCCAGGCGGAACTGCAGGGACAGTGGTGGCTCTAAGCAGCACCAGGTGGACACGCTGTCCACAGGGCTAACTGCCCGGGAGTCCAGGGAGTCTTGGGTGAAAGCGGTGCCCCTTGGGAGGCGGTGCAAGGTGAGCCTTGCACCCACCCACCCACATGAGCCTGTTGGCTCCCGGGGCCAGTGGCTTCAGCCTAAAATGAGCCTCCTGACTCTAGCTCCCTCTCAGAGTCCTGGTGAAGAATTACCAGGTGGACAAATCCAGGCACGGAACTATTCAGTAGCGCATCCACCCTGTGTGATGGCTGCAAAGTCTGAAGTGCTGGAGGTATGGAGAACGTGCAGATTTAATTCCAGATTATGGGTGGGGTAAGGTTGAAATACAGACAGACAGCGGCAGGGGAAGAGAGAAAAGTGACACAATCTTGCCTGGGTAGAGCTGAGGCAATGGCTGCTGCCGGAGCAAAAGGGCAGAGCTGGCAAGGAGAGCCCGGGCCTCCCTCCCTGCAGATGTTTTCCGAGTGTGGCTCCGTGGCTATACCCTGGGATCCCCAAATGAGTCGGATGCCCGGGTCCGATCCTGGAGGGTCTGATTCAGCGTGGCATAACCTAGGCTTTAGGATTTTCAGACTCTCCTGGGAGGGGGTGGCGCATGGCAGGAGGAAGCCTTGCCCTCTCCTGTGGCACGGGGGTGGCTACGCTTTTGAAAATTCCACTCGTGCCTCATTCTCCCCTCCTCGGCGCGCCCTGCGCGGGTGGGTGCCCTGCCGGCGGGCCGGCGCACTCACACTCCCTGTTCCACCTGACCAGGCCAGCTTGGTCACCAGCAGTCCTTCCCCTCCCCGGCACTGGGAAGCCTCAGTGGTGGGGGCGGCCTATGGGGCCAGCTGGCTCTGGGCACACCGGGCACAAGGCCGGGGTGCTGCCCTGGGGGATTCCCTCTGACCTCATCTGACTGGGGAGCTCTCATGTCTGCCTCACAGAAGGCGCCTGTGTGTGTGTGTGTGTGTGTGTGTGTGTGTGCTTGTGTACACGTGCGTGTGTGGCTCAGAGGTTTCTGTTTACAGCCTTAGAATTCAGGAACCCGCCTTAGGACTCTGGGGTCATTCTACCATGACTTGAAGAAAATCACAAGCACTTAAGGAACAAAATAATATTTTTATTAAAAATTGTACCATAGCACCTCTCTGCCTTCCAACAAGTTGTTGAATCATGTTTTTTCCCTTTCTTTCTTTTAAAATGTGATCAGTTTCTGCACATTTCCACATAATGTTATAAGGGGTGCTCCGCCTGCCCTGAGCTCTGTAACTGAGAAGGTGGCCCTGCATGCAAACCAGCATCTGGTGCTTCTTCAGGCTTTTCTGGCCTCTTCCTGGACCCTTGCATGTTCCGAGAGTGGAAGGTGTCTGTGCCAGGTGCGCCAACAGGTGTTCACTGGGGATAGCTGCGCTGTGTGACCAGAACACGTAAAAAGAAAAGCTCTGCTCTATGTGCGATGCAGCCCCGGCGACCTTTGTAAAGGTGAGCACCGCCATCCTGTGGGCGGCAAACGCACTTGGGTAGTGCCTGCACCAGGTCTGTTTTCCCCCAGGGCTGGTGAGGGAGAGGCTGCTGCCGCCCTCCATCCTGCCTTCTTCTTCTGAGGTGAGGAAGCCACGCAGGGAGGGGAGAGAGGTGGAGGGGCGACCTGGACCTGGGGACGCAGAGGGCCCCTCTCTGGATGTGGTGTGCGCACTGTGAAGGGCAGTGCACCTCCCAGCATAAGCGCAGCCCCGGTGGGGTGCGGCTTCCGAGGGGAGACCACATTGGATACTGGTTTGGAAGCTCCTGCAGGGCTGGAGGAGGAACACCCACTGCTGGTCTCCACGACAGAGCTGTTGTTTGTCGTGTGGTCCAGAGGTTTCAACCCAGTGTCCATGCTCCTGTTCTCCTAGAGGTGGGAGGCGTGGGCCGAACAGGCCTCAGGCTCGTGCTGCTCTGAGGGCAGAAAGCTAACTGGAGGCCCTGGCCTTGCTCCTTGGAGGCAGGTGGCTGATTTGGGACTGAGTTCCCTAGCCTAGTGTAATGGGCTGCATCGCTGACAGTGACAGCTGTTTGTTGGCAGCCACTGGGCCAGGGAAACTTCCTAAGACCACTCGCTGCATGTGAAGAAAGTTTACCAAGAGCTCAGGGAATACGAGTCTGAAAAAAGTGCCACATTGTTGTCATGAGAAACCGAGAGCCAAACTGCACGCAGACCATGGCGTCCTGTGCTGTCCCCGTTCATTAAAGCAATTTCCTTATGGCTTGAGAGCAAAGTGCACGGTGGTGGCCCAGCCCTCTGTGGAGTTCTCTTTCTGAAGCTCTTGTGGCCACGCCATGGTCTCCTGTCCACCCCCCGCTCTTTGGGGTGACAGAGAGGAGGCAGCTCTGTCCACCGAGGCCGCCTCCCACCGCCATGGGCTGTGGGTGGCGATTCTCACACAGAAGTGGCTTTGGGCAGAACATTTAGGATTTTTGGTTTAGAATATTTCCCCCTTGGTTCAGAAAAAGTAGGAAGAAAGGCAGAGTGGAAGGGAGGGAGAGAGGACTCCACACCTATTCTGGGGAAGCTGAGAAAGGTTTCTGCCTCATGCCTGCCTTCCTGCGGTCTCCAGGGGCCACACCTAGCACTCTGAGAGCAGGGAGTCGACAGTATCCACCTCTTGGCTGACATGTAGCCATGGAACCGGCCTCATGGTGGCATTGTCCAGGGGTGGCCCAGCAAGTGCCCACCCCTGGGGCCCTGAGGCCCCTGGGTGGACAACAGCCACCTCATCCTGCTGTCCACTCGGGATGGACAAGGGGTCTCCAGTGTCAGTGTCATTGAAAGGCAGGGAGGTGGGGCGCTCACAAGCACTGGGCCCCATGTGCCGCCTCGTACCAGCAGCTCTCTGTTCTCATCCGTCCGGACCTGGGCCCTGGCTGAGGCGCTGACCTTGGCCACCTGTCACGGGAATAATGGGAAGGGCCAGAGGCACAGCTGTGGTCTGAACTTAAGTGTTCCAAAGTAGTCCGCACTATTTTCAGTTAGCTACAAAAATTAAAACAGTGACAGTGAAAGAAAAACTGTTCCCAGAAAATTGGTTAAGGCTACAAGCTGGCCTTTGGGGGTGGGGGGAGGAGGGGGCAGCAGCAAGAGCGAAGGGACAAACCGAAGGACTGTCCCCCAGGTGCACGCGGCAACTCAGGGCCCAGGTCTCAGAGCTGTTTTGCTTTATTTGGAGACACGGTTGCTTCTCGTCTTTCCCACGTACAAAGCTGAACAATTAATAAAAAGGCACCTGGAGACAGCAAAGACGCATTCATTTCATGTGACATCGTTTAAAAAAAGATAAAAAGATTAAAAAATACTCTGGTTAACAATGCACACTTCCCACATAACAAGCAACGCTGCGAACAGCGGCTCCCTCGCTCAGCAGGGTGGGCCACGCTGTGTCTCAGGAAGTTCGCTGCCGGTCTGGCTGGCCCGCTCTGTCAACTTGAAAGAAGGAAGAAAGGAAAGCCCTGAATATTTCACCACGGAACGACAGAAGCCAAGCTGAGCCCGGGCAGGGCGGAGGACGCCGCCTTCCCGTCGCTCACCACCCCCACCCCTTAAAGCTGATTCCCAGAAACTGCGGGGTGAGGACTTCCCGGAACCGGAACTGGCCGAGTTGGGTCACACAGCTCCAACAGAGCCCAGAGCACCTGCTCAGCACACCCCACACGCAAGGGGGGCAGCAGCCAGGAGCCCGAGTTGTCCGAGACCGAGCTGGTTCTTGGAAGAGGAGGTAGAGATGGAGTAGGCCCGGGGCTCCGTCCGAGGACCCCACCTCCTGTCCCTCGCCACCTCCGCTGGCTTGGAGGACAAGAAGCCCAGGGCTGCGTGCTGCCAAAGCCACTGCGCCAGGGGCAAACCTTCTCTTAAAAAGAAAAGAAAACAAAGAGCCCTGCTTTCTGCAGCGGTGTTACAAAAAGCCATTAAAAAAACCTTCCTAATTGAAATCTAGTGTTCACCAGTAGGTAAAATCGTGTATCAGATTTTTTTTTTTTTTTTTTAAACCAAAATCTCAGCTCAGTTTCTGGAGTTGGTTGTCTTAACAAAAATAGACTCCGGAAGGTCCGCATCGGTCTTGTCCAGCCTCGGCACGGGGTCACACGAAGGAGGAGAAGCCGGTGAGGGGGGCGCGGGTGCCGGGGCCGGCCGGGGTGTAGACGCCGCCTGCACTCTGCGTGGTGATGACCGGGGCTGGGTGCTGGCCTGCCTCGGCCCCCGCCACCGCCTCGTACCTGAGCGGCGCCGCGGCGGGGGGCCTCCGCTTCCAGGAGTTGTAGTAGGTGGGGTCGCTCATGTAGTGGTTGACGAAGGAGTGCTTGGGCAGCGCGTCTTCGTAGTCTGAGTCTGAGGCCTGCAGGAGAGTGACATATGAGTAAGGACGACAGCAGGGCTGAGTGGGAAGCCGGAGAGTCCAAGGGGTGGGCCGGGGACATCAGGATGGGGTCACCCCCTTCCTGCCTTCTGCTCCCTGCTCTAAAAACCCCAGAAGGGTCTTAGCAGCCCACGGAGTACGCCATCCTCCTGTAGCAGAACCCAGAAACACACTGGGAACAGGAGGGCCCTGTGGGAAACCGAGGCTCTATTAGCGACCAGAGAGAAAGCGGTCTCCAGTGGTAGGGAGGTGAGGGGGCCTCTCTCCAGGGACAGCATCGCACCTGTGGAGACCCTGGAGAGGTGCTGAGAACAGGAGCTGGGCAATCGCCCCACACGGAGATCCCCCACCTCTGGCAGGGAGGACAGCTGCGCTGGGCATCCTGGGCCTCTGCGCACCTCTGCTGCTCAGGTCTCTGCTCTTCTATAAAAGAAGTCAGCAGCTCTCACCACAAATTTTAATCCACATTTTCCATGCTCATTTTCTTAAATCACGGTGATTTTACAGTCCTTGGGGTTGTTAGAGGAAGCGATGAAGCAGAAAGTGAAGGGAGGTTTTCTGGGTCCTGGGGCCTTCATTTTCCCCGGTCAGCGCCACATCCCCTCCTGGGCTCCTCACCCGGGGGCTCTGCGGCTTCCTGAGCCTCTCAGCAGCCAGCTGGCAGGGCTGGAGCCTGGCACGGGCTGCAGTAGACAGCAGAGGCCATAGACAGGCCCCCGATGCCTGGCTAGGGCAGGGGGGGACTTTCAAATTCAAGAAGGGACCAGGGAAGTATGACCCAGCAGGGCTCCTTCCAGGTCCCCGGCAGAATGAGGACAGCCATCTTGGGGATATACAGTATCCTGTCACGTTCTGTATGCGCCTGTCATAGGGTCCCCATGGAGCATCTCCCCTCCCAGGGTCCTGGGGCTCCATCTCTTAAGGGCCCAGCCCTACATACTTTTCTCTCCCCAGCGGGGGGTGGGGGTACACAGCCCCCTGAGACTCAGAGTCACACCAGCCTAGACAGAGGGTTGTGTTGTAGCCAGGGGCTGGGAATACCTCTCTTTAGAAGCTGTACCCTCGGAGCTGGGTGGTGCTGCATGCTTGCAATCCCAGCATTTTGGGAAGCTGAGGAAGAAGGATTTCAAGTTTGAGTCCAGCTTGACCCACTAAGCAACTTAGTGAAATCTTTCCTTAAAATAAAAAAGGGCTGAGGATGTACGTTAATGTGAAAGCCCTGGGTTCAATGTCCAGTACCTCTACAAAAGAGAAAAAGCTTTCCATGGCCAGGAGCTGCTGTCTACTATGGGTGCTGTGTGGAGATGGGGGAGAGTGAGCAGGCGGTGGCCCTGTCACAGGGCCTCTTGTGGGTGGAAAATCCTCTTAGGAGGAAAAGTTTCCACCTCAGGGGGAGGGGCCCTGCTTCCTCTCAGCATTGGTCCAGGTGCCACCAGCCTGAGAGTCTCCTGGCCGAGAGGCCTGTGAGCCCAGGGCGAGCCATCTCCTCCTGAATGAGTCTCCCACACTCGGGAGCCCTGGATACACAGAGCAACGGTCTCCTGGGAGTTTCACACACACTTCAAATTGTCCTCCAAGTGGGAGAGCCACCAGGAAGTGAAGGCAAGTCAGTGCTGGGTGTGGAACACTGATGCTTACACTGCCGGTGCTGCAGCAGTTGAGGCAGCTGTTCTACTTCTGTGTTTTACTGCCAGAAAATGTGGGGCTGAAACCACAGTCCAGGTGCTGAGACCCAGTCTCTTTGGGACCGGGTCGTGGTGACACCCTGGGGAGCTCGTGCTTTAGTGAACACTCAGTGTGCTCTAGAGAGCCCGGGAGCTCTGTAGCCACCGATGGCACTATGATGCGGGGTGCCTCTCTGAGCCTCGAACCCACCGCAGACAGCTCACTCCCAGTTCTAAGTGCCTCCCCCACATCAACTGAAACCCCCCAAATTCTTTGACCCCAACCTATGACCCCAGAACCCCGATGCTCTGAAAATCAATAGCGTTTCTGGCAAACGCTTCTGTGTCAGTACAGAAATACTAGAGTGTTTGCTTGCGGCCCGCCCATGGGGCTACCACCTGGCGGGGAGAGCTCTGGCCTGAGCTCCACTGACTTCTGATATATGCTACACTTGGCCTCAAGGGCTCCACTGGGAGATCAGTGACCGGCAACAGGGCTGTTGTTTAAGATGTGCCTTCAGCTATTTTCTGGAGGCCCTGAGGTGGCTCAGGAGTAGAGCTCTGTGTATGCTGAGATGGGGTTGGGGGGCAGGGACAGAGATCACCCAGAGAAGGTCGAGGGCTCCACATTGTCAGCCCTGACCCGAGTCTGCCACGTTCTCAGACAATGACTGTGACTGAATTCTCGGAAGTTGGAGGACAAGAAGGATATGCTAAAAAATGCAAGGAATGGAATGGTACTTCTGTTCTACGGTTCACAAGGCAAGGTTCCAGCTGCTGTACCCCTCTGGGTGCACCCTTGGGTGCTGGGGGCTTCCGGCTAAGGGAGAAAAGTGAGAAGCAGCCACTGGATTCAGTCGTCTCATTTTGGGTCTGAAAGAACCAGGACCGACAAATCTGAGTGGCTTTCTCAGGTCACACCAGCAGGACCACCTTTGGGGACCACATGCCTGCAGGTACCTCAGCCAAAGTCAGCAGGAAGAGAGCTTTCCTCGGGACAGACAGGGAATGCCCGCTTGTTTAAAATGAGGCCAGGAGACAGCATTTATGGCAGTGGGTCTTGGATCAAGTCTCTCTGAGTAGCAGAGGAACCATCAAATTCAGTGGGACTTTGAGCTTCCAATTCCACCTCAGTGACCCGCCCCCAATACACCTGGCATCTACCTGGTGCCCTCACCCCTCCTCCTGCAATGGGAGGCAGCTTCCCAGCCAGCGACCCAGGGTGGGCTGTGGTGGCCTGTTCTCTCAGGAGCCTGTTTCCAAGTATGTACCCTGAACCACTTAGAGAATGGAAGTGTTCTCTGCCTTGTGCCCACACACATATGTACGTGATTAATAAAATGCTACTTTATTCAAGACTCCTTAAGTACATCATTATGCATTTCATCACCAAATGTTTAAACATGCTACAGAGTCTAGGGCTATAGATGTGCATGCTAGGGAGGGTCCTGGCAGGAGACACAAGTTGACAGTGTTTGTGTGGCACACAGTGACATCCCAGAGCTAGTGTCTGGGCTGTGCACTCTTGGTGGAAGGAAGCTATGCGTCTGCATCACAGACTGAAAGGCTCACTGCTCAGGGTAACGATTGGTTCATGGGTGAGCATGTCACTTGTGCTAAACCAATCAGAGTCTCACCCAGGAGTCTCCCCTGTGTGCATCTAAGAAGGCAGGGTTCTCAGTAGAGGGGCGCAGGGGGAAGTGGGAGCCTGGAGGGCCCCATCCATGGACTTGGCCAAGTGGCTCCAAAAGCCAGCCAGCCAGCAAATCCGTTGTGTAGAGAAAAGGTCAGCTGGGAGACTGAGAGAGGCTTCCTTTGTTTCTTGCTTTTCATTTGTTTAGGAGGAGTGAGAAGGTACCCAGGGTCATGTGACAGATGTCCCCACAGCTGGTGCTCAGGTTGGGCCTCTGGCTCCTGCTCAGACCTTGCACTGGTTCCTGGAGAGTGGTGACATTCAAATGCCATCCCTCTGCCACAAGCTTGGTTTATATGACTTATTATTTTTTAATGGAGATGTGTTTTAGTGAGTGAGAATTATTGACAAAAAGGAAGTGCTACAGGGTGTTTTTGTTAAGTTTCCTGCATGATGTGAAGTTGTGGTGTACACTGGTTTCCCGGGAAACCACGGAAGGAGGGAGTGATTAGATGTGGCACCAGACTGTGAGTTCCCAAAGGTGTGTGGCTGCCAGGCCACCAGCTACGAGCGACCTTAGCATGTGGGCTTCATGGTAGATCAAAGACTGCAGTGTTATTAGGGCATGAATTAGGTTTGGGGCAGGGCGGGTGGTCCACGTTGGTTGGAGCTGGAGGGATGCTGAAAAGCACTTCTTTTGATTTCTAAAACAATTTTTAATATACAATTAGAACAGCAGCCCTGATAAAACTCAAGGCAGCCATGAGAGGCAATGGTGACAACCTATTTCCAAAAGTGTGAGCCACGGCCTTTGCTACGTGGTACAGTGGCACAATGTCCAGTGGCCCTGATTAGGCAGGCTTCTGTGCATGGTGAGCTGGTGTGTGGAATTTTCACCGTGGCAGTATTTCTAAAAATGGTAAAAATGCAATGGGGGGAAAAGCACGGCACTGCTGTTCTCTGGGGGAGAACATGAACCTTTCCAAAGCGCTCATCTAGCGCAGATAGTTGTGGGCTTCTGCTGCCTCACCTTGAGCTCTGAGAAAAGGGTAGGGAAGAGAGAATCACCCTCCTGTGGTCTGAACCTGCACACACTGTGCAGTTAGCTGCTGATTTGAGCCTAGGACAAAATGTGCCTAAGAAGTTCGTCAAACCCCAGTATCTGGCTTCTGGTGCTCTAATTTTTGGGGTACTAGGGATTGAAGCCAGGTCCTCTGCATAGACTGCATCTACAGATCTTTTTATTTTTAATTAATTAATTAATTAATTAATTAATTTTTTGAGACAGGATCTCACTTTTGCAGCTCAGGCAAGCCTCAAACTCATAGCAATCCTGCCTCTGCCTCCCAAGTGCTGGGAATACAGGAATGAGCCACCACGCCCAGCATTGTGGTGTGTGGTACTGAATGATGATGGATGTGAGTCACCATGCCTGGCATTGTTGTATGTGGTTACCAGGGATCAAACCCAGACTCTTGAGCTTGCAAAGCAGGCACCAGAACCACTGGTCTAAATCCCTGGTCTCAGATCATTTTGAGACAGGACTATGAAGTCACTAAGCTGCCCAGGCTGGACTTAAGGTTGTGATTCTCTTACTTCAGCTTCCCAGAGTGCCAGGACTCCAGGCATGTGCCACTCTGTCCAGCCTGTGCTTAAATCCTTATGCTCTCTGCTACAGGGAGGACTAACACCCTAACCCTAAATCTCAGGCGTGTGGCAGGCCTGTCTTTAGATGAGGATATGGCGTTTGGGTCCATTTTATTGGCAAGCAACCCTATGTCTGCTCCCTCTGGCACTGGACCTTTCCCTAAGGGCCTATCTCTCAGTTCCGTAAGTCAGCTCCATTTCTCCAAGAGTAGAGTTAGAAAATTGGACGTCACAGCTTAGCCCATGTTTTTCCCAAGGTCCCTCTAAATTATCAGCGATAAAGGCAAAAGATGCTTCCAGAATAATGGCAGGCAGGGCTCAGAGGACCTTCTCCCCAGTGGAATGATCACTTTTGAGTGGCAAAAAATATTTTACAAACAACCATATAAAGTCTCTGGAAATGGTGCTGGGGGAGATAACAAATGGAGAAATATTCATACAAGAAGATCTGTTAAATTTAACTTAAAATAGCCATGTCTGGCATTTGAGCTCTGAGATAAGTGGGATTTCCTACCCCTGCCAGCTCAGTGGGGCAGAAACTCTACTCTGGGGGCCCATGGCCAGGAAGACAGAGATTGTAGGCCAATTCTCCTTGGCCGGCCAGCTCCCTGTTGAAGGGGTCCTATGTCAGGTCAATGGAGCCAAGAGCAATGGGCTCCTCATTCCAGCCTTCTTGTAGACACGAGGGTCTGCCCAGCTGTGGCAGGCCGAGAGCACTGGCCTGGTGGCCTGTCCTATTTTGACTACAGGGAAAAGTCCCTCATTGGGAGCAGCAGCCCAGAAGGTGGGTAATCACCTCAACCTGGGGCCTGCGTGTGTCACTGTGGGGTCAGAAGGGTCACTGTCCCCATGCCCAGCTTTGGTGCAGTGACACAAAGGGTCAGAGTGGGGAGAGATGGTGAACAAGAACAGCACCTTCCTGTCTCTGCCTAAGGGGAGGACTTGCCTTGGAACACAGCATGCCGAAGGGCATTGCTGAGAACACAGGATACCAAGAAGCTGGAAGGCTTCCATAGCATCCAGTGAAACAGTAAACCAGCTAGCAGAGAAGCAGTGAGCCTGGGAAAGAGGTTGCAGAACCTAAGGGTTACTCAGGGACAGAGCCAATTTCCAAGCTTGCCAGCACTGGGCAAAAGGGTGGCCCAGTGGGTGGCCATTACTGTACTTGGATCAGACCATGGAACAGTTTGTACCCCAGTGTTATGGTTAAGATCTAAAATGTCCCCCAGGGCCAGGAATTTAGCTCAGTGGTTTTGGCATCTGCCCAGCAAGCACAAGAGCCTGGCTTCTATCCTATGTAACCACATACAACAATACCAGGCATGATGACTCATGCCCACCAGCAATCAGAACCACATACCACAGTGCCAGGTATGGTGGCTTATGCCTATAATACCAGCACTTGAGACAGAGGCAGGAGGATTGCTGTGAGTATGGATTACATAGTGAGCTTAGGGCCAGCCTGAACTACAAAGCAAGACCTTGTCTCAAAAAAAAAAAATGTCCCCCAAAGTCGCATGTGTTTAGAGGTCGGGCTTTGGGAAGGTGACTGGAAGAGAGTGCTGTACCCATCAGAGGATTCATCTAGTGATGAATTCATAGCTGGAGGTGCTGTTAGGAGGTGGGTCACCGGGTGTGACCAGGAGGGTGTATTCTTGCTCCTGGCTCTTTCTTCTCCCTCTCTGTTTCCCAGGTGCTGTTGGTAAACAAATTTTCTCTACCACATTCATCCACTCTGTCTTTTTTGCCTTGGAGCCAAACAATCATGGACTGAACCCGTGGGAACCATAAGCCAAACATACTTCTCCTCTAAGTTGTGAGTATTGGGACTTTTGTCCCAGGAATGAGAAAGTGACTAAGATATCGAAAGTACTCTCAAAGTAGTAGAGACAGATAACTGTGGAAGGCACTTTCTTGGGTATGATATGATAGTGGTAGATCCTCCAGAACCTTAGTGGGGAGGTGAGGACAGAAAGCAAAAAGAGCCTGACTAAGTGCATGTCACCTAGTGGCCAGGGAACGTACACAGGGGCCCCCGAGAAGAGCCATTAGAGGGAGCACACTGACAGGAAACAGTCCTCACTGAACATGGTCAGCCACAGCACTAAACAAACAGAGAAGCGGCAGTGATAGTGTCCGCAGGATGGGCAGACACCAGTATTGAGGACTGGCACAAGACATTTGACATGATCTAACCCAGGAAGATTTAATACAAACACAGGGAAAAGCTCAGGCTGCCTGAGAGAACCCCGAGTATCAGATGAGCCAGGCAAAGACTCTACAAGCAATTGTCACAGTGCCTGCTCAAAGAACAAAGGGAAAACTGCTTAAAGAATTATGGGTGGATGATAGGATTGCATCTAGTAGTGAAGAGGAGAGTTAGAAATTATAAAAAAGCACCAACTGGGAACTCTGGAGTTGAAAAATATCATAACTGAGATTAAAAATTCACCAGAGGGGCTCAGCAGGAGATTTGAACTATCAATGAAAGAATCTGTACTGGAGGAGATCTTAATAGGGACTGTGTAATCTGTGAAAAAAAAAGGACAAAAGATTGAAAAAGATAGAATAGTCAGTTACAAATGTGAGAGAGCACTAGGTGAATCAAAGCAATGAGAACACCAGAGCAAGAGGAGAGAGAGAAAGGAGGAAGTTCGGAAGGGATAGTAGTTTAAAATTTCCTAAATGTGATATCACCATTTATGCAAGGCCAGGGATGGAGCTCAGTGGTACTGCGCCTGCTTCACAAGTGTGAGGTCCTGAATTGGATCCCCAGTACTGGGGGGAAACAAAGATCATTTATTCATACACCCATCTAGCTCAGTACATTCCAAGCAAAATCCATGCAAAGAAATCCAAACCCAAGTACATCATAGTTGAACTTTTGAAAACCAAAGACCAAAAAAAAAAAGCTTGAAACCAGTAGAAGGAAAAGAACTCATACAAAAGGGAACATAAGTAATATTAACTGACTTCTAGCAGGAAATAAGGAGAAGAGTAGGCAAAGGTAGTATGTTCAAAGCTGTGCAAGAAAACTGCTAGCTGAGAATCTTGTATCCAGCAATGCTGCTTTCAAAAACAAAGGTGAAATAAAGATGTCAAACAGTTGACAACTGAGAAAAATTCATTGCTAGCAAACCTGCCATATGAGCAAAACTGCAGGATAACTGGGAGACTGTCAGGTTGAAAGCCTGACATTGGACAGTAATTCAAAATGTTAAAAGCACAAATAAAGCACAAATAATTATATAAGACAGTATAATTACACATTTTTCCTCCCTTCCTTTCTTTTGTTATTTAATAAGCAGTGGTGCACAAACAACATGTATATAATTGTGCTGTTGGGCTTATACCTTATAGAAATGTAACATATTTAATAGTACAGCACAAAGGAGGCTGTGGAGTAAGGAAATGTCATCTGCTGATGAATTCACACAAGGAAATGAAAGGGACTAGAAATAGTAAATAAGGTTAAAATGACAGACTGTCTAAATACACAATTGCTTTCCTTTCTCCTTTCAGTTTCTTTAAGAGACATGTAATCATCTCAGGCAATAATTATAACCAGGTATTATTCTTTAATTTATAGCATGTCTGGATACAAGGATGTAGAATAAAAGGCAAGTTTCTATATGTCACTGACTTTTAGGATAAGTCCAAAGTAGAAACTGATATGGAACAAATTGTTAAAAAAAAGCAAAGGTGAGGAATTAAAGTGATACACTAGAATGTGTCCACTTATAAAAAAGAAAGTTGTAATGAAATAAAAGAATAAACATACAGAAAGCAGGTATCAAAAGGGCAGATGTAAATTCTACCTAAGCAGTGATTACATTACATGTGAATGGATTAAATAAAGCAATCACAGGGCAGGGATGAGCAGAATAATGAAAATAACATGATCCAACTGCATGAAGCCTAAGAAAGACATATGATGGATTCAAAGGCACACAGAGGTTGAAAGTAGAAGGATGGAAAGGACATACCACATGGACAGTAACCGTAAGAGAACTGGTGTAGCGACACTGATAGTAGACAAAGTGCTTAAGATGAAAATGTTACTGGAGGTGAAGAGGTACATGTTATAGGTATAAGAGAGATCTGAAGATAAAACCACATGTAAGCACATGTGCATATAATCACAGGACCCCAAAATACATGAGGTTAAAGATAGTAGAACTGCAGAGAATAATACAAAATGCATCACTAATAGTTGGGGACTTTAGTACGGTTATAGATGGCAAATGATAGAAAATACAGAAGACCTTTATACTGCAAGTCAGTTAGACTTAAAAGATGCTGCTACAGCAGCGCAGCCCTGACGGCAGGTCTGTGGCATGCTCTGAGTTGGAGCCAGATGCTGCGCTGAGCTCTTTAACACATGCTTGAAGGCAGGCAAAACCTCTCTCAGCCTTGCATTTCGCGTCTGCTGTATAAGGACATAACTGGCTCCTTGAAGAATTCCACGCGGTGCGGGTCCTGTGCCCTCCTCCCTCCTCTCTCTGCCGTCCTGTGTGTGTGAGTGTGGGGGTGTGTGTGCATGCACTTAGGTATGCACAGGTACATATGTATTAAAGTTTATGTGTGAATACATGGTTTGCCTCGCTCAGTGCAGGAGTGCATTTAGTAATCCTTCATAAAAATCAACTGTGATATATGTATATACCAATAACCCATGATGAATATATCCAGTACGGATTGCAAATATAAACTAATAAAAAAATTTTAAAGTAGCTCAATTCTAGTCTCAATATATTCCACACATCTGAGTGGAAAAGTACATCACGTGTTTCCCATTAGTTCCTTCTCGAAATGCTTCTAAGAACAAACAGTTCAGAGTGTGTGAATCCGAATCTGGTTGCTGTGGGACACACTAGGCACTGGGTAGCATGTAGCTGGAGGGGAGAGTGGAAGGCGGGACAAGCTCAGCTGAGCTGTGGGGACCCAGGGGGCTGCACAGGCACCAGTTCTGCTTCTTTCCTGCAGGATGCCGCAGCCCCTGAACACGAGAATGCTCACCTGTGGGGCTGGTCTGAGCACTAGGCACGTGCAGGGTGACCTGGCCTGAGTGGTGCTCTGTCCCCAGGGTGACACCTGCCTGGGCACACAGAGCATGCCCAGTAGCCACAGAGTCACACACGGTGCCTATGCACTCCACAGTTGGCACAGGCACGGGCAGGGCCCATAGGTATGTCACTCCAAGCAGAGACAGAGGTCCTGCTTGAAGGCCGCCTCTCTCTCTGCCTCTGTACATCCTGATGTTGGTATAAAGCTGCTCTTTCCTTTTGAGAGGCCTCTATTACCATGTGCTCCTTCTGCCCAGCCAGGACAGTGGCACTACAATTAACTAGCATCCTCGGAAAGCAGGACATGCAGAGGGAGCCTAGTGGGTCCCACCTGCATCTCTTCCTGGGGCTCATCTATAAACCACAGTTGAAGAATAGCTGTGCTGTTGAACCTTGGGGCTCAATAAGGCCTGAATTCAGGTCAAAATGAAGGTGAGACTTATTTTAGATTAAATATTGATTTAGAATACCAGTGCTAGGAGGTGTGCGGGCCTGTGTGTGGCAAATGGCTTGGTGATTTTCATCCCACACAAGGCATGGCATATCGGAAATGAAACACTAGACCAGTGGGGACAGCTTCTCTGCAGCTGTCTGGACTGGCAGTGTGAGCTACTGAGACAGGGCATTCTTCTGGGCTACACAGCTCCTCTCTGAGCTCCCATGGCTCCCTGGCACAGCACCATGTGTGTCCCAGTGGGTCTTAGACAAGGCTGAGTTGGGTAGGCCCTGGGATATGGTAGGGTGACACTCCTAGAGGGCTGCTGTGTCCCTGGGCCGCTGTTCAGTTAGGAGAGGGACAGGTCAGCACACTGTTGCTGACCCGGAACTGCTGTGTGTGAAACTCCTCTTCCTCAAAAGGAGGCAGGAACAGGAGGCTCCTGGCTGGGATGGGAAGGCCGAGGCCAGGGTGTGCAGGCAGCGCCAATCTGGGGATGGGGGCTCTACCACCATCAGTGCTGTGGCTGAGGCCCCAACTAGGGACCTTCAAGGTGCAGAGCAGGGCAGCCTCTGGCAAATGCCAGGTGCAACTCTGAGAGCAGACAGTAGGGGGATGGGCTGCTGGCCAGATGTGCCCTGGGAAGGCTGCTGCCTTGTGGGGACACAGCCTCACCCCTTGGAGTTCTCAGGTGCCTGCCAGTGATCTCAGAGGCTGGCAGAGCTAGTGACCAAGCTCTGGACACCAGACTCTGCACTGCAGGGTGCACCTTGCTGTCAGGAAGGGCCTGCTTGCTCTGCCCTATCCTGGCTTCCAGGGGCTTCATGAGCTGGCTTGGTGCCTCTGTTCTGCCCAGCCCATGTCAGAAGCACTGATGGGCCCCAGGTGGACCGTGGGTCTGAACCCCAGCTCTTATGCTTCCCTCATCTGTATGGTGGGGTCTTTGTCACCAGCTTTGTACCCTCTTGGGAAGCCATGAGATCACATGAGACAAGGGTGGCAGACGCAGGTGCATGCTGACCTCGGATTCTGACGCGCCCGCTGACTTCTCCTTGAGGCTCATGCTCTCCGTGAGCACCGCGCCATTGTACTTGTTGCAGATGTCCTCATCGGAGTAGCGCAGGCCACCGGGGCTTGGTCGGGGTGGGGACCTAGGGTGAGGATGGACAGCACAGGTCACCACTGCCATCTGGCTTGGGTCAGACAGAATGGGAAGAAGGTCATGCCCCTGGCACCACTTCATGCCCGGTACAGGCATTCTGAGTGCTGGCCGGCTGGGGACTGACTGGAAGCCTGTCAGCCAGAGGCCCCGAGTTAAGCTGGCCGGATGGGTTGGAAGCCAGCGTCATGATAAACAGGCTGGTTTTGCCAAGCTGAAAGGTGTGACTAGACCCCTTCAACAGAAGGGCAACAGAGAAGTTTCCACATCTGGTCTCCTGCTCTAGGAGGGACCGAGGACTCCAGGCTGGGCCCCGGGGATAAGGAGGCTGCTGAAACCTCACTCCTTCACTGGCCACAGTTCCAAGATTCCCCATCATTGCTGCCATATCTCCTGGTCTCTTGAGTGTGGCCTGCTCCCAGCCACTGGGGGATGGGAGCGGCCCCTTAAGCCTGCAGAGCTCATATGGAGACAGTGGAGCTGTCACTCTGTAACTCCCACCCCCTGATGACTGCATGACATTTATGGGTCCCTGTCTCTGCCAGCTGGGGATAGAGTCGCTCTTACTGGCCTCACAGGTGAGAACACAGCCCTGGCAATGCTGGCTCACTGCCCTGGCGAGCTGGCACGGGCCCAGACTCCTGCTCAGGACACCACAAGAGCATAACTGTGTGTTGGCGTTTTCTGCTCTGCACATGGATGTTTGTTACCCAGAAAGGGAAAGCAGACTCCTGGGGTTGACCATCTTGCCGCGGACTGAAGGCCAGCCTCTGTTTTCCGGGTGGAGAAACTGAAATTTGGGGAGGAAGTCTGAGAAAGGACCTGATCCATCTTTAAATGGGGAAGACTGGAGCACTTCTTACTCCCCTAGCGAGGTGCTGCCACTTTCTGTAGGGGGCTGGGATTGTGTCCGGGACTGTCGTGCTGTGAGGGCTGGGCAGAGTGGGCAGTGGCTGTGCATGGGGTAGGCCTTTCATATCCCCATGGGAAGGAGGCTCTTGGTGATCTGAACCCAGAGAAGCCACTGGCCAAGACATCAGGACCTGGGCAAGGACTCAGGTGGAAGATGGAAACTCAGGTGGAAACCGATCTTATGCCTTAGCCACTGCCTCCCTTGGGGATGGCTATGCCTCAGTTTCTGCAGGATAAACCCACAGATGTTGTTCTCCATCTTAGAGATAATGTATTTTTGGGAAAGTCTCCCTCTGTCATTTGGGTAAACCTTGTAGCTGAGAAGCTACAATGGTGCCTTCTGTAAAGAAGTTAGCATTGCAGCATCAACAGAGATGGGAACCAAATGTGCCACATTCTCAAGGCACCTTGGACACTGTGCTGGAGGACCTGACTCCTGTGACCCGCCTGGGAGCCCCCAGACCTCTCCCCAGCACAGGACTCTTCCTCTGTAACACTCCACGGGGCCTAGGACCTAAAAGGTGGTGGTTTATGTAAAAACCCTCGGAAGGCTGAGCATCTCTGACTTGGATTTGCTTTGCCGGTGGCCCTGCCAGTAAGTCCAGAACCTTCACTGAAGCCAGTTGACTCTGAGGGAGGAACCAAGCCCAGGATCTTCTTTGCCCAAGAATGGTGCAGTTGTAGCTGCTAAGCTGAGAACCTCTGGCTATGTTGGGTCATTGGGAAGCCATATCTTGTGTTCTGCAGGTGGCTGAACAAGGCGGAAGTTGACTCTGGGCATGGGGCTGCATATGTGGAAACATGAACTTGGGGCGCAGAGTCGTCCACTTACAAATGCTTGCGGGTGAGATGGCTGGGGGTCCACGGGTCCATGGTCCCTACACCTCAAGTCTGGCGCCCTCTAAGAATGCACGCAGCTTGTGAGGACCCATGAGACCTCGCAGATGGAGGCACCTTGGAGCCCCATGTAGTCCCTGAGGTTGCCCCCACACAGTGGCTGGGACACCACAGCCTCTGCTTTCCAGGCTTCCCCTGGGAAGGGCTTTTCTTCTCCTGTAAAGCTTGTACCCGCCACCACGACAACACCCTAGGCCTGCAGACTCCCTGCCACTCACATATACTGGGGCCCTCAGGGAGTCTCTGTGGGCTGAAACCCACTAACTTCACCTTTCTCTTGGGGAAGTGCATGGACCTACCCAACAGCTGTCCCCAGGCTATGTGTCACAGCTACCAGCCGCTCTTCCTCGGAGCCACAGGTGACACCGGCGGCCAAGGGAGCAGAATGTGTAATATTTTAAAATGTTCGGTGACAAGTCCTTCTTGGTCTTGAAGTTATGTGACAGGTTTCTCACATGTCTATGCTGTAACAGGAAACACCTGCCTCTTAGTCAAAAAATGGAAGGAAAGATACGACCAGACACTGCCTCTTCCTGCCTGAAGGAGTGATTGGGACAGGCAGCCTGCTCTGCCTTGGGTCAGCCGCCCAGTGGTGCTGATGGGGTCACTGCAGGCAAGGACCACCAGGGCGGCCTGCCTCCTCCTGGGACAGAGGGTCCTTCCATGTCACATGTGAAAACTCAGATTGTGGAAAATGCCGAAAGACAACAACCTTCCTTCTAGGACATGACCAAGCCTGCTGCAGTGTGGGGTGACAGCCACGTGAACCAGGAGTTTCCCGATCTCAGGGGTCCCACCAGGTGATGAAGAAACTGCCTGGTATCCCAGCTCCTGAGCCCCGCACCTGAAGTCTTACCCTCTTGTTACAATTCTAGCCACTGTGCCTCTGCCATTTCTAGGTCCCCGGCTGCCTGGTGGCTCAGAACCATCCCTGTTGGTGAGTGACATTTACTTTGATGGAGCTACAGCGGGATTCAGGGGGTTCCTGGGGTGTGGGACATGTGCTCAGCTGGCACATGCCTTCCTGCTGTGGCTGGCTCACCTGGCCCTGATACAGTCCCCTCCTGGCCCAGGCCCTTACCTGGTCCCGTTCTTCTTCAGGAAGGTGCTCTTGACATTGAGGTGGCGGCTGTTGAGCTCAAGGGCAGCAAACCCTCCATTATCCAGGGTCACAGACTCCTCCATGTTGGAGATGCTCTTACCTAAACCCCGGTTGGGAGAGCGAGCACAGAGTTACTGACGTGCCTGCTGTGGTGACATTGAGCCAGCTGCAAACACCAACAGTCCCCACAGTCCTGCAGGGCACTCAGATCCAAGCCCTGGCTCGCCTGCTGTACTGAGGAGGCTGTCTTGGTCCTTACACATATCCATATTGTGCACAATAATATGCAATAATACATAGTAATGTATATGAGGAAGAAAACTCTCTCTGCATTTTGATTTATCATTTTGTGAAATCACACAGTAAGCCCAAGCTTACTAATTAAATGAGGAAAAGTACACCTCTGCCTTTGTTGTGCACACCCTGGCGGGGTCTGAACGCTCTCAGGGAGTGCTGTGCTTTGTTGGCAGGAATGATCCGCGAGGGTTTCAATGGGTGGGTTTCGACAGGCGGGTTTCAACGGGTTCGGGAGGCAGAGTCCGCACCGCCCCGCACCCGTTGCTCCACTGTGACCCCAGGTCACCGTGCAGTCCATGTTAGCAAGTGGCTAAAAGTCATACAGTACAGTGATGTCAAGAATTCAGGGTCTGCTGGGGCCACCCTTCTAGAGGTCCTGTTTGGGACAGGCCGGTGAGACTGAAAACCCAGTGCGGCAGGGCTCCGCTCCATCAGGGGGCGGGCAGAGCTAAGTGCTGACACCACCGCAGCGAGAGAACAGTATTAGCATTTCAGCAGATGCCAAAATAGTGCCATTCTTGCCAATATTTTATGAAAATGTGCTCAGAATGCATAGACTTATTGAAAGTCAGGTAAGTTAAATACTTAACAAATTTTAGAATTAAAAGAATATCATGTAACAAGACAGGAAGTCAAAAGCACATTTATGTAGGTGTGATGACCAAGGAAAGGGCACAGCGGTGGTTTCCTTTTGAACAAGGTGACAAAGTTCCCCCAGCGGACAGTGATGGTTGTATATGTCTTCAGCTATCAAAGAGCACATGTAAAAAATATTACAAAAACATATCAAAACATGTTCTGAAGTATGTCAGCAGATGAAATGGAAGTGGCCGTAGGAAAGCAGAGCATGGCGGCATTCCCTTTCCCTCGGCCGGGGTGGGGCTGGGCCGGCTCTGCGGCTGCCCCCTTCCCGGATGTCACCCTTCCTCACTGTCCCCTTACACAGGCGGCTGCATGCTGAGCAGCCTCATCTCTGCCAGGTGCCCTCCTGACACTCCCTGGAGTGGTGCCATGTGTCACCTGTGTGTCACTTTGGGACTCTCCTGGCAAGAAGGCCAGCACCAGATGCGGCCCTTGACCTGGGACCAGAAAGATGAGGCAGAGCAAACTCTTTTTAAATATGCAACATACCCAGTCTGAGGTACCTGTATCTGCCCCAGACTAGGAAAAGTGTCACAGGATGGAGTGCTCCCTCCTGATGTCCCTGGAGTGCCACCCTCTTCCCACATTCCCTCACTCATCTTACCCGCCTTACCCTGAATTAACATCTTTTTCATTCTCCCAGGGAGCTAACACACACACACACACACACACACACACACACACACACACACACACACACGCACACGCGCGCGCGCACACGCACGCACACGCACATGCTCGTTAGTTTCCGACTTCTGCCTTCCTCCACTGGAGAAGATGCTCTTTGAAGCGTGAGCTTTGCTTGTTATGGTCCTTGCCACCTGGTTAACTGCTAGGGTACACCAGTGTGCCAACCCCGAGAGGCTCCTCTTCTACAGGGAGTACAGTCTGCTTTTGCTAACGGGCTGACTGCGGTTGTTACTCAGGCTTGCAGATGTCTGATGGGGAACTAAATGCAGGAAGAACTCACAGCCTCTCTGTCCTCATCTTGTGTCCCTGCCCCTTAAACTTTAGGTCAGCTTCCTGCTCTACTGCAGTCAGATGTGTTAGTTCCTGAGTGTCTGTCTAAAAACTGGTTGCAAGAGGTTGGTTAGTCCTAAGTTTGGGAACTTTACTTAACTTACCTTATCTCCTTCAAGACTGAACACACGAAGATAAGAACAACTAAGTGAGCCTGGTGGGCAGGCAGAGATGCCATGATGGACGGGACTTCCTGGACAGAACTAAGGCTGCCCCCGGCTAGGACAAACATCTTGGGGGGAACTGCCCTCCCTCCCAAGCAGTATGACTCCCCTGGAGCCAGGGGACCTCCTAGCACCAGAGCTGAGGTTCCAGTCAAGCAGGCCCCCGTGTGGCCCAGGCTGTTTGACCACCCAGGCTTCTTGCTGCACACATGGACTCCTGGAGCTTCAGTAGACGGGGCTTTGGGCCCTATGGCCCGATTCCCAGTGCAGCCACATCGAATAGTAACTTCCTCATCAGCACTCATGTGTCTGGACTCTCAGGTGGCTGGTGGCAGAGCTGCTGGGACCCCCAGAGTCAGGCTGAATGACCAGAACTCCAGTCTGCTGGGGACCTACACCCTCCCACGCCCATCGAAGCTTTTGTGTGCAACAGAAAAGCTACCAGATACAGCAGCAGGTAGTAGAGGTGGATCTGCCTACCGTGGGGTTTTGGAGTTGGAGTGGGCAAGTGAGACCCAGAATTGGAAGGAATGTAACCTAGGATAGCGGCTTGGGGACGCTGAGCTGGAAAGGGAAGTGGTAGCATTGGCCTGGCAAAGACTTCTGCTCCACACATCTCTAGGGGAGGACGGTAGGCGTACTGGGAGACAAGGCCCCCATCCCACCCCAGGCTTCAATTATGACATTAAATTAATAGTCCAGGGTGAAGCCCAGTATGTGAAGCTGAGGGTCAGATCTGCTTTTTCATGTCTGTTTTGCAGACGCAAGAGAGTAAAAACAGGGAGATTTTCTATGCACCACACATAGGATTCTGTAATAGCATTAACTCAGTAAAATGACATGCCATTCACATATTGCAAATCCCACAGGACTAAAATCTGATTTACGAACACTTGTTAGAAGTGAATTTGTACAGAAAAAAAAATAAATCCTTTCTTTGAGGGATAAACTGCTGAATGTTACCAAAGCAAATGGCAAGGCTTCTAAGGAGCCTGGGCTTATTAACCCCTTTGGCCCAGGAGGGATGGTAGTGCGGCCCAGGGAAGCAATAGCAGGTCTTGTTCTTCCCCCAAGCCCGGGTGGTCAGTTGCTTCTTTAATTCTCATTTTTTCCCATTCCCCTACCCAACCTACAACCCCCACCCCCTACATACATTAAGCTTTGTTTCCTTTTGTTTTATCATCACACTTTTTTCTTTCCCCTTGTTACTTATTCCTACACCCCATTTCCCTCTGAATATTTTCTATGTCACAATATCTATCATATATTCTAGAACTCATTTACATCTTCATTTTCACACGCCAGAGGAAAGATATGATATTTACACATCACTGACCTATTTATTTCACTTATGAGTATGTCCTCAAGGTAAATCCATTTGAGTATAAATGATTCAAACTTATCATTCTTTATGGCAGAGTAATATTTCATTTTATAGAAAAAACCACATCTTTGTTATCTAGTCTAGAGTGATGGGCAACCTCTACAGTATAAGAACTAGCAGAAGAAATCAACAAATAGGATCTCATCTTATTAAAAAGCTTCTGCACAGCAAAAGAAACCAGCAGCAGAGCAAAAAGACAACCTACAATATGGGAAAAAAATCTTTATCAGCTGTTTCTCAGACAAAGCATTACTATACAGAATATATAACAGCTAGAATATATAAGATATCAGTATGGATACTCCTCAAAAAACTAGGGTTAAAGGTCCCATTTGACCCTGCTATTTATTCCCCTGATAGGGATATACATGAAGTAATTAAAAATTTCATATCACAGTGACACATGCACACCCATGTTTATAGCAGCTCAGTTTGCGGTAGCTAAATCTTGGAAAAACCCCAGATGCCCATCAACTCAGCTGCTTCTTTAACAACACTGAGGAGGGTCACTTTTCTAGAACGGACAGTGGGGAAGCCCCTCGTGGCAGGGCCAGGCTCAGGATGACTCCAGTCCGGCCGGAATGGTGGCATCAGAGGGTGCTCCACATTCTGTTCTGTTTGTCAATACTGCATTGAACCTGGGGCCTTCTGCCACTGAGCTGCTTTCCCAGCCCCTTTTCATTTTGAGACAAGGTGTGACAAAACTGCTCAGCCTGGCCCCCACATTAGATCCTCCTGCCTTAGTCCCTGGTCCCTATTCTTTGGCTCAGCTACAACTTTGCCAGATGTTCTCAGGCTGCAGGTGTACATACAGCTCAGCTATTTTCTGGTTATGCAAAGAAATGGCCTCACTGGCAATTACACAAATTTTTGTTAAAAAAAAACTGAGGATAATAAATGCACACAGTACACTGATCCTATACGTCTAGCACAATGCTGTCTCACTGCAGTCTCTGTGTGGGGCTTGGTGTAGCCCTGGCAGCCCAATTTAGGCTCCTCTTTCTCCTTCACTGTCTGTACTTCTTCACCAAGAGGCCACTGTGATCCTGCCCTGATAGGATACATGTTTGTTGGCTTCTGATGCCCATACTAATGCACTGTCCTGTGGCCCACACCCATTTGCACATTTCTCCAATTGTGATGGATTCTTCAGAAAACACTTAGTGACTGAGCCCATACCCATGCCAAGCGGGGAGCTAAGGAGGGTGCAGAGCAGCTACCTGGCCCTCTGAGAGTCTAGTGGGACGAGGGACACAAGGTGAGGTCCAAGCTCAAGCCTGGACAGGGGCTGTCTCATAGGAATGATTCTGTGACACATGGGGCAGCCCGAAGTAGCCCACGTGAACCCATGCTCATCATTTTCATCAAAGTGATGTATAGCAGTGCTCCTGCCTGCTTATCCTCCTCTGGTCATGAGTAAAACCCCAGCACAGGTGTGTGGGTGCTGTGGGGTGTGGGGCAGGGACGGGGCTGGGTGGAGCTCGTACCTGCCCCGCAGCTCTTGTACTTCTTGTTCTGCCCGTGCAGGACCAGGGCAAACACCACCAGCAGGATGATGATCAGACTCGAGAGTGCCATCACCAGCAGGAACCACCACTCCTCGTAGAAAGGGGCTTCCACTTGGGCTGCAGAAGGGACACAACTCAGTGAGGCTGCCCTGGAGCTCCAGACCCAGCTGTCACTGCAAGGCCTGTGCAGAGAGGCTGTGGGGGTGAGCTGAGTCACAGGGAGGACGGGCCACTCCCCAGGCCAGGCTCCCATGGGCTGGCCGACCCCTTTCCCATGGGAGCAGCTTAAGCCCCGAGACCTCTGAGGCAGGGTTTGGAATTTCTGCTAACTTTCCACCTTTTTTACATAATGAGGCTTGGGCTCTCCCTACCTGGAGACAGCTCTATCCTTGCTTGTGTCCTGGCCTTGCCCATTAGATCCGCCATTATGCTCCCCAGGTCCATTTGCTGGAAAACACTGTCTGTGTGACAGCCCTGGGCCGCGTCCCTCGGAGCCTCCCTCCTGGCTGGCCCTTGTGTCCTTGCTGCAATGGCATCGCTTCTTGCCCACTCCAGAGAACCTTGTCCCAACCTCTCTACACCTTCCCCACCTGCTCATATCCACTCTTTATGTTGCCACCAGGGAAGGCAAACTGTCCCCTCCTGCCATCCTCCAGGGTCACCACTGGCTCTGGGGTGAACAGGGTGAAGGCTGAGGCCTCCCCAGGACCTGACTCTCACTTCCTGCCTGTTGTCTCTCGGCAGGTGCTTGCTGGGCGTGTTTGTCTGCTACCTGTTAGTCTTATCTGATCGGAGCCCCAGGGCTGCACTTTATTTATGTTGTTCCTCCAGCAAAACTGAGCTGAACTACTAGCCTCATCTTTAGATTCTTTTTTGGGAGAAATAAACAGAAAAGGTTTCATTTAATAATTGCTTCTGAAAGGGGAATGCTTCTTCCTGGGTTT
Organism: Petromus typicus; assembly: GCA_004026965.1. Lineage (NCBI taxonomy): Eukaryota > Metazoa > Chordata > Mammalia > Rodentia > Petromuridae > Petromus > Petromus typicus. The sequence continues at coordinate 31,812 of PVIR01008010.1, forward strand.
GTTCTGTTTACTAAGAACAGGAAAATGGGAAATGGTTTCTCAGTGGGTGCCAGCTGGCCCTGGGGCCCACTGTGTGCCCTCCAGAAGCTCCCCTACCGGAGGCCGGTTTATCGGCATCTGAGGCCTGTGATGCGGAGCCTCTTACAGGCAAAGCCCGGGGTCTGCCTACAGCTGCCAGAGCCCACGGAAAACACATCTACCTTGCATTAAGTATCTCACTGGCTGAGGAACGTGCGCACACTGGGAATAAAGGGGAAATTGGTTTTGGATAATGTTCCGCCACGGGGTTTCTTAGGAGATAACAGTACTTTGAATCTAAAAGATAGAGGCAGCTTTTCAGGCTGTGTATTCAATATGCCATACAACAAGGCCAACAAGGCCTGAAGTGCCCACAGTGGCCTGGCTCTGGTGCTGGTGGGACAGAAAGGGCTCGATGTCTTTTGGGCCCAGGCGTCAAGACAGAGGCCCCACGTGGCCCAGCCAGAGCGGTGACACAGGCCAGTGGTGATAGTGGCTGGCTCCTTGGAAGGACGAGATAAGCTGGCAGGGGCAGCCAGGTCAGCATGTGAAGTAGTGGGTGCCTGGAGAGGCGTCCGAGCTGGGCACACTGGAGGAGGGCGAGGCAGCCAGCACGACGCAGCGAAGGAGCGTCTGCACCAGCTGCAGGTTTGTAGTCGCTCCGTGTGAATGTTTTCTAAGTGATCCGGATGCTGAACTGCTGTGTGCTGGGGCTCCTCATACTCCCCACATTGTAAATGAGTATTTTTCTTCTAAATTTTGCTTATTAAAAATAAGAATGGGCTCCTGGGCCCCTCGTTGCTGCCCTTCTCATTGAGGGGCGTCAGGTCTGGGAGTACTCCTAGACTGGGTGTAGGCCAGCACCTCAGTTCACTCACAGACCCTGTCCTTCCCCAGACCCCGCGAGACAGAGAAAGGCTATTTGCAATTCAGCAAAGTGGGCCAAGTAGCTAAGCCAACCTAAGAGCAGAGAACGAAGCCAGGCATGGAAACCCCGCACTTTGGGAAGCTGAGGCAGGAAGATTGCAATTCTTAGGATATATGCTGCTGAAGCGAATACAAGGATTGCATTTTTAGCCTAACTTAGTGGGTTAGTGAGAACCTGCCTCAAAAGAAACAAGCAAACAAAACGCAAGGGGTGAAGCATGCTCTCGCTGTAAGGGGTAACAGCGAGGCTGGCCTTCTTATGGCTCAGCCTGGGAGAGGGGCTGGTTCCTTTCTGCCCCTTGTCACCAGAAGTTGCCTTTTCTTAAATTCCATCCTCTTGCTGCCTGTCATCCTCCAGCCCACCCTTCACTAAACCCTCAACTGTCTGCATACCCAGATCTCCTGCGACATAGAAGTGAGGGGCGGGACCACGTCCAGGCAGCTGACATTACTGTTCCAGTGGAGACCTGATGTGAGCTTTGTCTTAACGTATGCATGACTCTGAGATGCAGTGAGAGAAAAAGAATTTTTCCCACCAAGATCCCCTGGACCCACTCCTACCTGACACTGCGGGGGAAGGCCGGCTGGGCTCCCCATAGCCCGCCTCGTTGACAGCCACCACCCGGAACTCGTATGTCACTCCCTGCCGGAGCTTGTCCAGGCTGACAGTGTAGGACGTGGCACTCCGGGGGATGTCCTTCACAAACATGTCCCATAAGCCTTCATCTGTGGAGAGACGGGGGGACACAGGGCAGAGGTGAGGAAGGTCTTTTCCCCAGTATCAGCTCCAGGCCCTGGACACCACATCTGTCTGGCCATTGGTCCTAGGCTGCCCTGTACCGGGGGGCGGGGGGGAATGGGTCACTGGCTGGTGAGGGCTGCATGGGACAAAAGGAGAGAGACAGATTTCTTCCTCGAGGGCAGACACCACTGAAGTTGAAAGTGGGACAGTAGTGCTTCTTTGTCCCACTCCCCTCGTATCCCTGCTGTCCTCTGCTTGCCTACTCCACCTGTCTCTGGGCTCCTGGCTCCTTCCCCTGACTGCTCGCCCTACTGCCCGCTGTATGCACACCATTACCAAGCTCTCTTGACTCACTGACAACTCTGCCTAGCCTGGCCACCCTCTGGTCACCAGCTGATCCCTGTGCATCTGTGTGGGGGATCCCATCTGTACCCTAATTGGGAAGGACACACAGCTAAAGGGTCAGGGTGGCGACTCTAAGCATCTCTCGCTGTGCTGCCAGCTTTGCCCAGCTGCCACGTAGTGAGGAGGTCAGCAGCACTTCTGAGGGCAGCGTTCCTGTCTATGACATGGGGCCAGGTCTGTTGCAGCAGAGCGCTGCATGACAGGTGATGGGGGACGCCAGAGTCACAAGACCTGCACTGTCTCAGGGGCACCGCCTGGGCCCTTCCCCTCTCCCTGGACAGGCGGCCCTGGGGTTCAGTTTGACCCACTTCCCTCTCAGAAAGAGAAAGCAGTGTCCCTTCACTTTACACAAACACTCTCTGAGGCTGAAGCACATCTGGTTTTCAATAGGAAAATACAAAGCAATTCTTGGAGTTGTTTCTAAACAGAACTCGTCTTTGATCCTAGTATAAAAGAAATGCACATGATGATCAGTACTTAATTTTTTCCCATGTGGCATATTTCAAAGTGGGGAATAACACAAAGAGGAACATTGCACTCCACACAAAAATACCACGTCTCTCCCCGCATCTTGTCAGCCTTGCCCTCCTCACAATGCACCCTTCGGAAGTAAGGTTAGTATTGTACTTTGCGACTTAACTTCGGGTAACACCTCGCCAGGAGTGCTGCCAGTGAGTATGGAAATCGGTGAAGGACCAGCTCTGCAACCATCCTGCATCAAGGTGGAGCGGCTCGTGCGCAGCTTCGGCACTGAAGCCGCTCCGAGAGTGCCCAGGTTTCCGGTCTGTGTTCAGGCATCACCAAATATAAGTGTCAGCTTCCCAAGTATCTGCTGAATCCACACTAGCTATTTATACGCCAATGTTCAAGGTGGCATGACTTGCAATAACTGAGAGATAGAAACAGCCTGGGTGTCTGTGCCTGGATGGACACACAGCACGGCACACGATGGGACAGTGTCCAGCCTTCCACAGGAAGGGCACGTGGGAGCAGGCACTGAGGGATGAGCCTCAGGGACAGGAAGCTCAGGGAGACAGGCGCGCTGCAGAGAGAGGACCTGACGGCCTCTGCGTCTGAGAGGGCCCGGAACCGTCACACTCACAATGGGGTGGTCGCAGCGAGTGAGCCTACAATGAGGATGAGGATGGAGTCTCGCTCTGACAAGACGAAAAGAGCTCTGTGCGCGGACAGAGGGGAAGGCTGCACACCAGGGAGCACTGGAGGCCACTGCTTTGGACACTCAAAGTAGATAAAATGGTAAAAGTCAGGTGATGCGTATTTTACCACAGTAAATCACGGCTAATTTATTTATATATTGACACAAAATATTAATGAAATTAAAATGAAAGCCAGAAAATCTGATGTGGAGAGGAAGACAGGAGGGAAAGGGTTGGGTTAGTTCCAAGGTATTCACTAACAGTAAAAGACAGAAATTTGTTAGCAAGAGCAAAGACCCCACAGCATCGGGGCTAAGAGGACAAGTCTGGAACTAGATGGCCCTTGGGGTCAAGCCTGTCCCTGCCAACTAGCTGTGTGATCTCAGGCAGAGAGCTCGACCTCTCGGTTCCTTGCCTGTAGAATGGTGATAACAAAGAATCTACATTGAGGGCTGAACAACTTATTATTCATAAAGTGCTTAGAGCCGCGTTTCACACACAGCAAGCACTACACGAATGTTTATAAAATAAAATATAAATTTACTCCCCAAGGAGGCTGTTTGCTAAAAGGTAAGCTTGGAGCCCAAAATGTTCCTTTGAAGTAGCGATCCTTCACATGCTATATTTTCTTTTATAGGCACCGGTATGCGATACTTTAAAGAGCAGGAGATCGGGAGAGGAAGCGCCATTTGAATATGCATGTGCACGTCTGACAGCTTTATGGGGCCCGAGGTGATCCGGGAGCCGGCCCGGCACGTGGGAGCAGCAGACATGCTCGGATGGATTAGCCCCACGGTAAACAGCAGGAAATTGCCAGTGTGTCAGGCTCTGTTTGCAGAGGATTTAGAGTTCACCCGACTGAGTCCTCGTAGTCACAGGTTAATGAAGGAGTAGATGGGAATGAGTTTAAAGGTACACGTCTCTGCACAGGCTGGGGGCAGGACAGTGATGATCTTCCTCTGAATATTCACACTGTCCCCAAGTCTCATCAAGTTGCTGGTAATAATGTCAAGAAGGCAAGCTTGAAGTGGGTGACAAACTGTCGCGGCTTCCATGTGGAATGATATCGTATTTCCACACGAGCTCCACAAGAGGACGGTCAGCAGCACTTGGACATTGATGGCAGCAGGCTGCTGCCTCGCCCGGGGTCTCCCTCATCCCCCCTGCACCCCTCATTCATAGCCCAATGCTTCAGGCCCTGCTCCTTGGCCAGATGAGGCTGGTTCTCAGGGACCCATGCACAGTCCAGGGCAGGAAGGGGTGAAGCAAGGTCGAGGCCACCCACACCCTCCTTCCAGGAGGATGGGCAACGTACCTCTGGGCTCCTGCGCTTATCAAGAGTACGACAAACGCCGTTGTCCACCTCTCCCAGACCTCACCCAAACCAGCTTTCAGTAAACAACCTGTGCTACCTCTTCGTGCCTCCCACAAGCAAGTCACTGTTGCAGGGTTGGAACGCTGAACGAGCTATGCTTAGAGTCAAGACCCATTTTTGTGATGTAAGAGATTAGAGCCAGAAGATTTACAAACCGAGTGCTGTGTAAGCCTGCTGAAATTAAGGCGCCAAGAGTGTGGAAGATTTCATAGTCTGCTGGGGTCTGAACACCCCCAGAGCAAGTTCTCTGAACGTCCTTTGCATTAATGTTTCCCTAACATTTTCTTGCGACTAGAGGAAAAAATGATTCCCTTTCCTCTACCATCACCTAAAGGCCACATTTTATTTTGAGCACTCTGTCAGAGCGCCAGGAATGCTGTACATTTTTTATAAAAACGTTTTAAAATATTGATACAGGATCTCAACACTGAGAGATTTATTTGGCAATCCATTTATGCTCAAAGTGGGGGAGGGGATGTCATACCATAATAATTTCTGTTTGAATTAACAGAAAAAAGTTCACGTTTTTATTCTCCCTTTCCCAAATTAGCATACTCAGCATTCGATGGCCCAGTTATAAGTCACTGGGCTATTTATCCAAACCAGTATTTACACCATGATCATGTGTGGGTGAGAGGAAGTTTGGCAGCCACTACATATCCAGTTTCTCGACTGCAGCTTGCTTCCTCATTTGTATGATGCTGTTAGACATCTCAATAAATCAATGATGGAGAAAAGCATCTCTACAAATTAGAGGGAGAAATACCATTACAGAACTATTAGCAATCATGAGATTTGTGTGGCTGGTTTTCCATCCGCTGACAGGACCCCTGTGTCTGGACTCCATCTCAACCCAAAGTGGGGAGGAGGGTCCTCTGACTTTCCAAATAAACACATGACAGTCCCCGGGCCCACAGTGCAGAGGGTTCTCCATGGCAGGATAGCTCCCTGTGCTGAGCTGCTCCGGAGCCCTGGCCTGGCTGTCTTCCTTGGGGGACGAGCTGCTAAGTCACCATCATGGAGACCTAGGACCCCAACAGTAAGAGGACAGTGGCAGCCCTTCCAAAGCCAGGCCCCAGATGGCTAAGCCCAGAACCACACTCCCCTGGAGCCACACTTTCCACCTCTGGGCGGGTCCCTCTTGGTGTCCAGGGAACTCAGGGAGGGAGCTTAAACCTTCCTAATCTGTTTCCTGCCCTGTTCTTCCGGCCCCTGGGAAGAGCTCTTTCCCAGACTCTTGTTCCTGAGACATGTGGGGAAGATTCTACATCTGGGTCTTAAGAAAGCAAGGAAGCTGTTGAGAAAGAAACTTTGCAAATATTCCTAAATCAGCCCCATGTCATCACAAACACGAAATTCCTCAGGAGGAAAGAGGAACGAGAATTCACATGCAAGTCTGGCTCTGCAGCCAGGTGCGTTTTTCTTTAAAGAACATCCACTGGTTGCTTCTATGATTATTTGTCCATTGAAAGAAGGAAAGGGGCTAATATTGAAGATTCCTCCCCCCAAAGAAATCTTTTCCAGAGCACAGTGGTTTTGCTGTCTGAGACCGCGTTTGTTTCTGGTGGTCACAGTGACTCTGCTTTTCTCTTTCCGTGACAGTGCCTCTTGCGCCCAGACAGTAGGAGGCAATCTGCCTCGACAGCGTCCAGATACACTTGGAGATATGGTCTCATCTTTTCTGAACCGAGACAGAGCCCTGTGCAGTGTGTCCGAGGGACGATGTCGCTGACTGCATCCCTGTGACAATGCTCAGGAAGGAGCAGTGCCCGCAGGTGTTAGGGCAGACGCGGAGCCAATACAAAAGTGTGATTTCATGGACAATTAACCAGGGTCTCCATGCTGGATGGAACTGTCATTCACTGCCCGGGATTTCTGGTTCCGCTAACTCACACAACCAACAACCTGACTGTCAGCCTGCAGCTCGGAGCAAATGAAAGCCTGTCAGCTGTTTATTTCTTAAACACTGCCATCTCTCTGTGTCTAAATGGTCGAGCCAGGCTAGAGATGCTACTGACACAGGTGGGGCTTACACACCACGCTGAATACATCTGCTAATAAAAGTCCTTTTATTACTTTTATGATCCTCACTTGAGGCAGAAGACAGCAAGCCATGTGTGTCTGTTCAAGGGGTGGCTGTGACGCCACATGCGGTTCAGCGTGCCATCAATAGGCGAGGCCACAGAAAGGTGACCAAGGTGGCGGTAGGAGGCCAGGCCACGGTGGCCGTGGTGCTCCTGCTCGATTTGCTGATGGGGGACCTGGTGTGGATATTTAGTCTTCGGGACGTACGGATTTTCATACTGACAATTAGCAGGATGAAGGGGGAGGGGCACGGAAGAGCCCAGAAGGACGAGGGTGCAATGGGACCACTTCTCCGCCTCTGGCTAGAGGCACTGTCTCGGAACAAAGCAATCCACAGTCTGTGGGCACCAGGCACGGTCTAACTGTGTATTTCATGGCTGCTCTGGAGAGGAAAATATATTTATAGCTCCTTTAGTGCCATTCCAGTGTATTGTGTAAATATGTAAATTAGGCTTCGTGAGCTACACAGTAAAATGCCTTGGAATAATTTGTGTCGATAAATCATCCACATCTGCCCACTGCAGAGTTGCCACTATCTTCCAGGGAGCTTTGTGACATGGACTGGGGGACACTTGTGCACAGTCACGGAAATGAATAAGCTGTTGTCCATCTGTGTCCCAGGACCCTGCTCAGGGCCACACTCTCTGGGAGTCAGAACCCTGCGTCAGTGTCATTAGCTGCTGCTTAGTTCTGTGTCCTCAGCACGTGGAGGCCATGAGGCTCTTTGGCAGGATTTGCAGGCGAAGTGAGGATGCAGAGAGAGAGAGGCTGCAACCCTGGGGCCTGTAGGATCTCCGGGCAGTGGCCACCCAGAGACAGGCTTGGTGTGTCCCAGGGCCAGGCAGAGACCTCAGGCTCTGCAGGCTCTGGGCGACAGGCTCCACCTAGCAAAGTGCCTTCGAAGCCAGCACGTGGCCTCTCATCTTGAACCTGGCCCCAATTCCCTTGCAAACCATTTCCTCCTGGAGGACGTCTTGCTGGAGAGCTTTGACGGAGAAAATGAGAAGATATAGCATTTAATGTTTTGTGTAATGAGGCCTGAAATAGATGACAGCTGAGATCCAGGCCCCTGGGTACCAGCAAGGTGTTTAAATATTGACAATCCATAAAAGCCTCGCACTGTCCTCCGAGTTGCCACTGGCCCGAGTCACAGAGGTGGGGCAACTTTCTCAACTCTCGGGTCTGGCAGCTCATCTGGGCCCTGCTAGTGACCTGAAATGGAAATTGCTGGCAACCTGCTTTCAAAGCTCAGGTAACAAAAGGGACACAAAAGCAAGACCTTCGGCTGACACTGAGAAAGGTGACATCTTCCCGGTCAGTCTCATCATGTCTGAGCCCCCTCTGTGGGGTCCATTTCCACATTCTGACAGTAACCCCACTGAGCACAGATCTTCAGCTAACTTCAGAAGGCTTCTGCACCAGGCGTGGGGCCCAGAAGAAGCCGAGCCACACACTGATTTGCTCTGATTCACTCGGTCTTGCTGACGCCTGGAAGCTGGGTGTCCAGCCGCTTGTGAAATGTTTCATGCCTCCCTAACGGTGACTGGAGAAGCTCAGGGCCCCACACAGCCTGAGCCTGAGCCTTTCTGTTCTCAGAACTGCAGAGATGCTGTCGCAGGAGGTGAGGTTCAAGGTGGGCAGAGGTGTCTGGCTGGCGAGGTGTTCCATCTTCCACAGCTGCTACTGCCCACAAGGACACTGGATTCAGGCACATCACTATGCTCGATTCATGGGGGCCGGGCTGCCTCTGTATTATTTAAACTTCACTTTTTACATTGGGTGACTGTGAAGTCCCACGCACAATACAGAGGCACTGAGGTACCTTTTCCCACTTTCCCCCAGTGGTAGCATCTGTCCTACAAGGTCACAGTCAGGATGGGACAGTGGGACAGTTAAGGCAAAGCACACTTCCTCTGGAGCCCTCTTCGAGCCACGTGAGTGCTGGGATAACAGACATTTAGGCAGACAGGCGTCCGGGGGAAGAATCTCTGTGAGGCTCAGCTGAAGTCTAGATGAGGCTTCCTACCCTGCTGCAGCCCCACTGAACCGCTGGGCTGTCTCCTCAGGACATTTCTCAGAATGGTTTTAGATACTTGAAGTGGGAGTGAAAAGGACATCGATGATCCCAGGAAGGCTTTGGTTACTGAGAGGCCAGTGGAAGCCCCTGGTAATCTGTCTCTTGCTAGTGCAGACACAATCGTGAACTGTTATTCTTTGTGCTACTTGTTCAGCCATGTGGCTCTTTGGAAGGGGTGTGGAGAGCTGGACCTAGGCGACCTGTGACCATTATTCCCGGGCCACTCAGAGGCCTAGATCCTTCACAAGCTTGCTGATTAATGAGGTCTGGCAGAGTTTACAAACAACTGTAAGTCACGGCAAGTGTAAATAAGACTGTGAAATACCGGTAACAGCTGGAATGCCACATGTGTACCCACGATTCCCAGGCTGGCAGTCACACGCCCTGCTGTTACTCGAGAGGCTCCTCACCTCTGCGGTAGGGGACCATGCCTCCACCGCACCTAAGGAGCAAATTTTTAAGCTGGAGTCCGAAGCGCCCCGACCTCAGAATGACCTTTTGTGGAGACAGTGATTGTAGATGTAGTTAGCTAGGATGAGGTCAGACTAGAGTCGTGAGAGTCCCTGATTGAGGGTGGAATAGAGGGCAATGAGAAGGCCCTGGGAAGAGGAAGGCACGAGGAGGGAAGCACGTCTGAGAGCCCAGGGTGCTGAGAATGGCCAGCGGACCTCGGAGTCTGGAGGAAAGCGAGCACAGATCCTTCCTCAGAACCATAAGAAGCAGTTAACCCTGCTGATACCTTGGTCTTGGACTTCCAGCCTCCAGAGCTGTGAGACAAAAATTTTCTGTTGATTAAGCTGCTTGGTTTGTGGTACTTTATGTTCATAATGAACAGAAATACGGAATTTCAGTTGGAGGTTAATAAAAATACAGCTGTGGGTTTCTCCAATCTAAGTTTATGGAGCTCTTGAATTTGATTCATAAGTCCTGAGTCTATTTTCTTTGCTACTGTAAAATATCCAAGGCTGTGTACTTTATAAAAGAAAGAGGTTTACTTAAGCTCATGGTGTTGGAGACTCATGCGCAGGGGTTGGTGGCTGCTTGGTGCTGGTGGGGGCCTCCCTGGGTGCATCCCAACATGGTACAGGCATCATGGGGTGGGGTGGGGCCTCGTGCAGGAGGGAGGGATCACAGGGTGAGAAAGAGGAGGAGAGTAGGACGGCCAGTCTTGCTCAATTACAACACTCCCTCTCAGAGAAAGAACTCACTCCAAAGACCATCCTTCCCAGGCCACACCTCCAAGGACCAAGCCCTTTCCACTGGGCTCCCTATCTTAAAGCTCCAGGACCTCCCAAGATAGCCATATTGGCATATGCCTTTGAGTGATGTCCAGGCCACAGAACACTCCTTGATGGAACAGAACGGTCAAAAAAGTCATGCTTTTGAAATGTAGGGAAAGAATGATAGAATTGTCATCTTAACTGCAGGTGCCACCACTGGTTGCTCTATCCTCGCTCAGGCCTGGTCAGACCATTTTCAGAGCCTAGCCAGCCTCTGTAAGTGTCTCACATCAAATGTCAATGCTAGAGGTCTATAGTTATGTGCTTTCAGAGACAGGGGAGACCCAGTGACCACAGAAGCCCAAACCCTTCACTGGTTTGAGACCCTCTGTCTCAGGGCTGGTCAAATGCCTCTTAGCAGTTACTACCAGGGGCTGGGCTAGCAGCCTAAAGTCATGAATTCTTCCTCCCCCTCCCCCTCCCCGCCTCCTCCTCTTCTTTTATTATCAGTCCTAGGGACTGAACCTAAGGGGCTTTAATGAGCTACATTTCTAGCCCATTCATTCATTTATATTTTGAGTCAGGGCCTCACTAAATCACTAAGATGCCCAGTGTGGGCCCAGATTTAGAATTCTCCTGTGCTAACCTCCAAGAGTACTGGAATTATAAGCATGTGCACCACGGCTGGCTAAATTCATGCTTTTCTTGGTACGGGGAACCAAACTCAAGACCTTGATCTTGCCAGGCAAGTACAGTGCTGAGCTACATCCCTTGCCCAATTTATGCATTTTTGAGGCAAAGAATTTGCATTTGTGAGGCTGGAAATGATTCATGATGCAATGTTTAACTCAAGGACCCTCGGATTACGGGTATAAGTGGTACCCATCCTAAACAGTCTGGATAAAATATAAAGGACAGAAAAAAGTTGTGGTTGCCCCATGTTGCTTTTGCTACATTCCACTGCCAGGAAACATTTCTTCTCTGCAATGTGCCTCTACTATGTGCCTTTCTGTTTTGGGGGTCACCAGGTCTGGCCTGACTTCTCTGCATAGTGAGCTAAATAATCCTTTTCCCGCTTCAGCTTTGGGTATCAGGTATTTTCTTCCAGCAATGAGAAGAGTAACTAAGACAAGAATCTTTCTTCTTGGTCTAATAGCCTCTTTACACGCTGAACACAGATACTCCTGGCTGCAGTCCAGCAGTGAGCGGCCTGTTGTCCCTTCAAAAGACACCCTGGCAGATCACTGTACTCAGCCCTGCTTCCTGTTCATGGTGGGACCCTCTGGAGGTCACAAGGAAAGTGCTCACCACTCTCCACCTGGGGTGACACCTTCTGTTCCCAGAGCAGTGATCTGCTCAGCCCATTGGAAATGCCTTCTAATACTGTCTATCCTTCATTACTAAAGCTGAAAGGAATCTCCTCTTCTGCGCCATTGGTGGGAATGTAAATTAACATAGCCTCTACGGAGAGTGGTACAGAGGTTTCTCAAAAAGCTACTCTTGATCATATCTAAAGGAAATTCCCATAGTTGAGATACAGAACCAGCCTAGTAGCCATCAATAGAAGAAGGGACAAAGTGTAGGAGAGGTACACAGTGCAGTATTCCTTGCCCATAAAGAATAAAATCCTGTCACTGCCACAGAATGGATGGGACGAAAGGACATTATATTGAATGGAATAAGCCAGAGCCAGAAAGACAGATGCCACACGTTCTCCTGCATGTGTGGAGGTAAGAAAAGTCAACCTGGGAGTAGGACGGGCTGAGAAAGTGCTGGTGTGGTATGTGGAAGAAAGGTACTTGGATGTGAGCAGTGCATACTCTGTGTGACACGAGCACTTCACACTGAATTCCTGCCGTGTGCAAGAGTAAGATGCACCAATAAAACATGGTGAGACGTAGAGAAGCAGCCCAGACCTCATTTCCACAAGCCCAAGAAAATTCATAGTTATCAGAAAGAGCAAAGCTCTGTCCACATTTGTCAGCATCTGACCCTGTTATGCATCCCTGGGGACAGGTCTGGTGGAGAGAGCAGATGTGAGAAAGTAGCCTTCAGCTGACTGTTTCTGAGGGTGACAGTGACTGTTGCCTGGCACGTGTCCTTGGCTAAGGCTCTGTGACTCGGTGCCTGTGAGGTCCCAGCAGGGATGTGGCTACAGAGACACAGCAGGCGGGGGAGGACAAGCCTCTCCTTCCACTAGGCGGGGCTCCCAAACCCCACAGGCTGAGACAGTGCCGCTTCCTCCCCGTGCACAGGGCCTACCTGAAGGCCTGGCCTCTATGACGAAGCCGGTGGTGGGCGTGCTGCCGGCACTGCCCTCCGTCCACTGCAGAGTCAGGTCTGAGGCAGATTTGGTGACTGAGACATCTCTAGGGGAACCTGGGGACCCTGCAGGACACAGAGAGGAGTACAGTCATTGGTCCTGGGGAGATGGGCCGTCCGTCAGTTGGGGGGCAGGGAGGCTCTTCACGCTGCCATGGATTTCATCCTGAAAAATGGGAAGTGAGCTGGGTGGTGGAGCCAGCTCTCTGGAAGAATGAGGCAGGAAGGTCTCTCAAGTTTGAATTTAGCCTGAGCAATTTAGACAGACCCTGTCTCAAAATAAAAAATAAAGAGAGCTAGGGATCTAGCTCAGTTTGAAGACTCTGGGTTCAATCCTGAGCACTGAAAATAAAAAGCAGGAAGTGATCAGAGGTCGGAAAGAGATGGTAGCGGCAGAGCAGCCAGCACCTGCTGTGCTCCGTAAACACGCTCCTGCTGCTAAGGCCTCGTCAGCGTCTGCCTAGGGCCGAGGGCTTGTTAAGTGGGAAGTCAAGGTCCTTCCTTGTGACACGAGAAAGTTTTAAATTTTATTTCAAAAACTGAATTTATTTTGGTTCATAAACTTCATCTATTCCACGATTCTGGAAAAGATGGCCATGTCCGTGTTTGTGTGGGGGAACACAGCCACAGTTGTGTTTGTCACCCCAAACAAAACTGCCAAACACTTGTTTGTGAACCAAGCTGCTTGCAAACAAGTGTCACGAACTGAGGTAACACTGTATCTTGCTGATTTTCCTGTGAAGCAAACACAAATTTCCATTAACACATAAGAAGTCACTTGCGTGGTTGGGAGGAGTCCACCTGCTGCGCTGCCCTGCAGCCTCGGACTCCCATGCTGCCAAGCATGCGTACTGCTGGGGCGCTGCCTGCCAGAGGGAGGCAGGGGGGTTCCCGCAGATAAGGCTGAAGGTATGACCAACGCTCACCTGTCACCCGAGTCCTACTCACCCTCAGCTGGTCCGGCTGTGACATTGGCTTGGAGCTCTGGCCCGTAGGCGATGGTCCGCGCTTGCACACGGAAGAAGTAGGTCACTCCCTTGGTGAGGTCACGTACCTTCAACCAGCGTTGCCAGTTCCCTTTCACGTCCACCGTCACCACCTTGCTCACACCTGGACCAGCAAAAAGAGAAGGCGCTGGGCCTGGGAAGAGTCCTGCACTGTCTGACCTGCACTGATAACCAAAAGAACGGCCTGCAGTTGGCCAGGGAAGTAGTTCTTCCAATTAGGAGGAGTTTAAGTGGTGATAAGGATGATTTTCAGCACAGATAAGTGTAATTAGAATGGAAGCTTGATAAGCAGTGTCGGTGAAGAGAAGAACAAAACCTGCAATGCTTGGGAAGATGGCCTGACTCACTGTGCGTGGGAAGGAGAGAGGACACTCGGCCAACACATGGGCCACATGGGCAGGGGCACAGTCTGGCTCCCCTGATGGCGCCGTGGAGAGAAGCTTCTTCCCACATGCCCTGAGCTGTACCAGATCCTCACTGGGAGCCTCATAGTTGGGTCATAGGGCAGGGGAGGGCACAGAAGACACACAGGGAGATACAGGACGAGTAGGAGGTGGGCTCCCCCATGAGAAGTCTGGCCTGACTGGGGTGGCCAACTGGTAGCCTGGCAAGGCTTAAAAACTTGTAAGAATGTCATCTGTGGGCCTTGAAGCTAAGATAAAGAAAAATCCATCCCTGCAAGTGCTGATACCTTAAGAGTGATGACAACAGAGTAGGGTTTACATATATGCTCTGCATCTAAACTAGCAAAGATGGCAAAGTACTGTTGACTGGGTTAAGTCCGGGAGCAGCTTCCATCCATGGGGACCCATTCCACGGCCCCCAGTGACTACCTGAAACCATCGGTGTACCTGGCCCCAGACCCACTAGGTTTTCCCTTGTCACTTAGTATCAGAGTCCACCTGTCCTTCCAAGTTTGATGCCCCAGTGCCCCTTGGCACCAATGCCCTTGAACCATAGGGCACTTCCAAAGTTAAATAGGGTTTCCTTGAGAGTCCCTTGGATGCTGTGATGGCTACCAGGTGACTTATGCTGGGTAGCATAGAGATCACAGATACACTGGACAAAGGCAGACTCACATCCCAGCCAGAGTTGGGCAGGACGGAGAGAGACTCCATCATACCGCTCAGAACAGCAGATAGTTTAACTTGTGAATTGTTTACTTCTTGGATTTCCACTCCAATGTTTCCAAAGTACAACTGACCTCAAGCAGTGGGAACCACAGAAAGCAAAACCATGGGTAAGAAAGATTATTATTGTAATTAGAAAATTCAGATTTAGTATCTGTGTGTGGGGAGAAGGATAAGTACTACAAATTATACAAAGTGGTATTTTCCAGAAGGGAAAATGGGATCTCCAGTTAAGTAAGTCTGAAGATGATGCATTTTTAAGAACATTGAGTTCTTAACTAAACGGCCTCTCAGAGCTCTCAGTGGGCTAGTCCCTGTTGGGCCACTATGGAGGCGGGCAGAGGATGTCGCATTTCAGCAGAACTGCATTTCATGCATGGTGGGTGGCACCTCTTGCCCTTGGCTTAGCTGCCCAGTCACTACCCAGACATAGCACCATGGGGCGCCTGCCCGGTGCGGGAGGATGAGGGCGCTGTTCAGCTCACTCATTCTTTGGCCCATGCTGGGGTTTGAACCCAGGGTGTCACACCAAGCAACATCTCCTTGTTTGGGGCCTTCTCAATCCCTGTGGCTTGTTTCCGAGGAGCAGAACAGTGTTTTTTCTCTACAAAATGGGCCCCTTGTTCCAAGCCGTCAGAGCAAATTTCACTAATCCTTAAGGTCTCCTAGATGCCTTCTCGCTGACACACTGTTTCTCTATTATGACTTGTATAAAATATTTTCAGCAAGATTATTTCTTCCAAATTATTTCAGAGTGATACTGGCTGATTTTGAGTGATCCTCCATATTTGGGTTTTTCTGTTCCAAAATGGGGCCTTGGCTGCTCACAAAGCCTGACCCCAACCTTATGTACAGTGCTCAGGAAAGAGGTCCCAAGGGTGACCAGCTACACATGACTGTCATCCGTGGATGAACTGGGTCCTGTCATGTGCAAAGTTATTCTGCTGGTAACTTCTTTTTCCCATGTTAAAAAAAATGACTTTGTTCTCCTCTGAGCAAAAACAAACCCATATACAGATTTTGTAAATTTGATCCCACTAGGAGGTAGAGCCAGTCTGGTCTTCCCTCCACCTCAAGTGTGTCTGAAGTTTATTTATTTAGTCAATTTTTAAACCATGCCTCACACTACAAAGCCTCAGGGTGCAATCCCATAAAATACTTCTGTTTAAAACATCTTTAAAGACATAAAAATAGCTCTGCCATCACACCAGACCCCAAGAACAGGCTGGCGGAGTGCTGCAGGCAGCTCGGCGCTCCGAGTGGCCTCATCATCCAGTGGTTTAGTGGTCTGGGTGGTGGGTGGCCCAGTGTGTGATGGCCCAGCGGTGTGGTGCTCAGGTGGCACTGTGGTCTGCACAGTGGCCATGGCCTGGCCGGTGACAGCTGTGGATTCTTCTCAGCACACAGAACATGCCAGGACTGTCTTTCCAATGGGTTGATAGCAATGGCTAAGGACAGTGCTCTCGGTGTCCCTTCGTGGCTGGTTGGGGCCATGCACCAGGGTTTAGCAGATGTCTGTGCCCACAAGACAGGTCTGAGCATCCACCAATCAGCACTAGCGGGCATGGTCACTGTTGGACACCTCTTCCCGAAAACCATCTGGAGCGCATTTTAAAGATCTTTGTCTGAGAGGCACACTTTCAGCAGATACACAGCCATTCACCTTCACACATGTGAACGGGTCTCTCCCATCTCAGACAGTCTTCACAAGAGACACGCTGTTACTGCTGAGTGAATACAACTCCACCCAAACAAAGATGCTGAATGTTTCCATTGTTTGCAAACATGTTTCCAAGAAATATGCAGCTTCTAGAAGACATTTTAAAATACTGAAAATCATATGGTGATCTGGTTACTACTCCAGTGGTCCCCTGTTGGAAATCCAGCATCCAAAGGTTGGAGAGTCTTTGGGAGCCCCACTTAGAGGTGCATCTGCCCTGTGGGTCCTGATGCCCAGGTCTGTGAGCAGCCAGCAGGGGCAGACATGCAGGACTCCCGGAGCAGGGAAGGTGGACAGGTCTGCAGCAGGTCAGGACCAGGGTGGTGTGCTCTTTGCCGGCTGCCTGTGCTGATTCTGACCCGACCTGACCGTGGGGCGAGTGTAAGCTGCAAGCCCTAGAGCTTGCTGCCCTCTCCAGTATCCCACCCTGGGGCATGAAGCAGAAACATCCCTCAGGACAGAGCTGGCCCTCTGCAACAGGGACACCAGGGACAGACGGTCTTGTGACTTGTGAAACAGGTGAAAATGGCTGCGACTGAAGTGTCACTTGGGTGTGCAGTCCCAGGCTGTCTGTGGTACGCAGAGCTGCTGTGACAGGTCCTCCAGGAGCTCCGTCTCTGACGCACACCTCCACACCGGCTTCTGCAAGTGGCTCCAGACATTCCCTTCGCGCAAGTAGTGAAGACCCGGCTTCGGAACTGGCCGCTTGCACTCAAATCCCACTTCCTTTTTCCAAGGGCAGGTTTGGATCAAGTGAACCATGGGCTCTATAAATAAATGGTTTCTTTGCCTAAGAAAGGAAATTGAGGCAGCAACTCGAGGACTTGGGGCTGGAACACGTGGAGCAGCCTGTGGTTTGTGGTGTGCGCAGGTAACACCGCCCGTCTCTGGTGCCTGTGGGGTCTTGCTGACCAGGCACCGTGAACACGGTGAACACGATCATCTGATGCGCTCCTCCCAGATGCCCTTTCACCTTCCCCACGGTGCAAAATGGTCGTGAAGGGGAGCAAAATACTCTCAACCCAGCACCATGTGGGAAACCAGCTACGTGGGTCACATCCCTGGGAGACTGGGCTGGGGAGGAGAGGGGTAGGGGGAGAGGCGGTGCTCAGTTCGCTGGGGAGTTTCCCACTGAGGATGACATGTGGCTCGTCTTGCCTGGTGAGCAATTGCTCTCGTGTGAGACCGACAGACACTGCCCACAGGGCTCAGGGGACATCCTGTGGGGACCTCGAGGCCCTGCGGCCCAGGGCACAGGGCACCCCAGGGAGGTGCTTATCTGAGGCAGAATGAGGAAACCCAGGCTGTCTTCAGCTGCGAGACTCAGAGGTGAACTGGAACCCTGGTCTTCGGCAGCCCTTTCACCCTTCAGTGGCTGTCTGGTGACTATCCTTGGAAAGATGTTTGTAACATAAGCCCATGAAACATGAACGTGTGCACGCGTGTACGTGCGCGTGCATGTGTGTGCGCGTGTCAAGCAGGGGGAGGGAACGTGGGAGGGCAAGACAGAAGGTCTCCCTGTGGGATGCACAGAACAATGGCCAGGTCCCCTTCTGCACATCTGCCCCTGGCACCGCAGAAGAACCTCGCCAAGCCGAGGAGTGGAGCGGGGTGAGGAGAACTTGGTGTCGAGAATACGACCCGCAGATCACCTGCCGTTATTCACCAAAGCACATCGATTGACTGGGACACATTGTGTTTCTCTCTCAGTGCTCACATCTCTAATCTGGGATGCAGCTCAGAATTGACGATATGGAAATATGGGGGCCATAGTTTATGGGAAGCATTTTTTCTTTCTTAGCATGTCATAAAATGACGATGAATCTCACAGTCAATGGCATCTTAGATTTGGCGAAATAAAATCCACTGCTTAAATGTCCTCCTTCAAATCACCTCCCTGTTTGATCTGAATGTGCTTATTTTAAAAGGAAACTTTTATCACTACTTTAAATGGAGAGCCAATATTGTTTGATGTGGTGGTTATATTTTTCCTCCTAGATAGTAAATAATCTATAATTTTTACAGTCTGACTGTGTTCACTGGGAGGACCTGTCCTGTGCCATGGGGCAGAGACAGCTGGACTGGTCTCCAGGTGTACAACAGGGAAAGAGGAGAGCCAGAGGGCCTCAGTGGGGACAAGTGTGACAGGTGGCCAAAAGGAATTAAGATGTTAGGGAGTCAGGTGACACTGACCCCACAGGTACCCCGCCTGCACTGCCTGGGCAGATCCCAAGGGCTCTGCACCCCCAGAGGAACTTCCGCCTTCCTCGCCCTCTGCGCCCCGCCCAGCTCCTGTTGCCCCCAGCTGCTCTCCACAGTCCTGACTTCCTTGACCCTGGCAACCCATTTTCCAGCGGCCAAGTGGATTTCATCTTTGCTTTTCATCTATTATTCATTTCCAGGCCTTTGCCATGCCTTGGCGCAGGCTCCTTTGTGTCTTACCTCCCTCTGTACTCTCTGGGGATCCAGGTCTGATGGATGGAGGAAGTTCTAGGGGGATGGATAATCATTTTTGCACTGTGTGGCATTCAGGGGTATTTAGCCAGGAGGAACCTGGACTTGCTGGAGTTGGTCCTCTACTGCACTTTCCTTCCCCAAGAAACTCCAGACATCTGGGAAGCTCTGGCCAGTGGCATGCTCTCCACAGGAGGACACCAAGCCCTTCCCTCTCAGGGGTGCATGTGAGACCTCTGCACAAGGCTTTCGCTCAGGGTTTGCTCTGTGAGTCCTCCCTCACGCTCAGCCCCTCCCTGGGCATGCGCACTCCTATTAGCCTCATCCTATTCCCTCAAAGCATCCATCACTATCCAATTTTTGCTTGTTGACTTAGTTATGTGTGTGTTGCCTCTCTCTTGCTGGAATAGAAACTCTGTTTGGGGAGAGCAGGATGCCAGCACACAAGTCAATGGGGACCTTTGCTTTCCTGGGTCAGTAGTCCCAGGAAGTTAAAAGTCCCAGCAGTTAAAAGCTCTTGACATGCAACAGGCATTTAATAAATAACTGCTGAGGGAGTGGGATGGAAGGGGCACAGGGCACGAAGGGATGCTGAGTATCTACACTTCTTCCCAAGATGTCACTGGTGTCTGGAAGGGGGTGCTGCGGTATAACTTAAGGTGCCTCTTTCGGGAGCAACAAGGACTAGAATTAGAATCTCAGTGGGCAGAGAAAAGGAACATTTTCGGGCATGGGGACCAGGTCAAGGCAGGATCGGAGTGTGACCCCACATGGCACACGTCACCCTGGACTTGGACGTGAGAGCTCTCTCAGCTCTGCCTCCCCCTCCTTCCAGGTTCCTAGCAGTGAGGGGGGCAGCGCCTGCCCTGTCCCTCTGCTCTTACCTTGGACAGGTGCCAAGGGCTCGTACACCACTCGGTAGCCCTGTAGGATGCCATTGGCTGCCACTGGCTCCCCCCAGGATACATTCAGTGTGGTGGAGGTGATTTCGGAGAATGTCAGGAAGCTGGGGGCCCCAGGAGCTGGAAAAATGGAGAATATTCTCGTGACTTTCACGAAGGTGGCTTTATGGATCCCATGCTTGAATCTGTAGGAAAGGAAATGTTATGAGGTGTTATTTTCAACCTGGTAAAAGTCTAAATGCCACAGAATGAAAAGGAGACTCATTGATCACCTCCGAACTTCCTGGGATCAATCAGAAACACGAAGCGGAGAAAATGACAGAATCAAACACAAAGGAGCCAAGAGGTGGTCTGACAAAGCTTGGGAATGAATAATGGAAGGAAACAGAAAATGACATGCAGACGCCGGCACCCAGAGACTGCTGGAAGCTTCCAGGGGCTCCTGCCCTGCTCTTTGGGGACAGGCGGTGCTTGGTGGTAAACAAGGGCTCTCCCTGCCCCTCCCTCCCTGCGTTCCTGTCACAGGGGCCCAGAGGTCTCAGAGGATGCCCCCTCCCTTCATCTGAACCCCTCCACACTGCGGACTCAGGGAGCTGTGCACGGCTGAGAGAGGAAGTGGCTGGGCACGGAAGCCGCCAGTGGAAGTAAAGGCCAGTGTGTGCCTGGAGCGTGGCAGGGCCACTCAGCTGCCTCTGCTCACCCACACACAGCCTGGGAAGCACCTGGCCTCCTCACCCCACACCTCTTGCTGCTTGATGCACCCACTGGAGTGGCACCCAGCTTCTCTGCTCTGCCTTGTCCTGGGTCCTTTAGTTCATGGATGACCACATTCCAGTGTCCCAAAGTGGCCTAACTCTGTTCTCTGACCTAACAAGGTACCCATATCCTTCCAACTCAGACTCCCAAGCCTCTCTGGGGCACTGATGGGGCAGAAAGAGGCAGTCCTGGCACACTGGCATGGCTACCTCCCAGACACGGTGCTGGGTGCCCTGGCCAAGGGTTAGTCTTCCGGTACAGGGTCCGTCTGCTGAGCCCACAGAACAGCAGCGATGCCTGTGCCTTGCATCTTCAAACCCCAGGACCCAAAGCCAGGCTGTCACTTCTTGGACACTCTTTTGATCTCTAGGCCAGCAGAAGCTGAGATGTAGAGGGGGTCGTGGCCTGTCATATACTTGTGAGCCCGGTGTCAGCTCGAGGCTGCCAGATGTGCTTTTCCACAGCTCTTGGACCCAGGCCGGTGTGTGGCTGTTGTTGGCATGGTGTATGAGCCGGAACCCAGGGGTGCTGGCCTCGGGGTCTGGCTGTGATGTGCAGGAGCCCAGCCCCCAGTGAACGGCACAAACGACGAGGCCTCTCTGGATGGCATCCTGAGCTCAAGGAGGAGGCCAGGCTGTAAACAGAGTGCTTCCTCCCTCCGCTGCTCACCTGGGTGCCAGGAAACACATGTCCAGCTCCTATTGCCATGGTCCAGCAAGGGTCCACAGCATGGGAGTGTCCCCAGGTCCTGGGGACACACATGTCCCCCTCGCTTCTCCAGATACCTCGCAAAGGGTAGGCAGGACAGGTGGAGCACAGCGCCACGGGAACCAAGAGAACGGGCGCTTTGCTCTACCAGGGGCCAGAGACCACAGGGAAATGGCACGAGCCGGAGATCTCAGTCAGTCCCACTGAGGCCTACGCCACCTACCGGCCTGGTGGGTGCGCCCCTGCTGGGGGTCACTCCTGGGCCCATCGCCTGCGGCGTTGAAGGCAGATATGCTGAGCAGGTATTTGGTGTGGCTGGTCAGGTTCTTCAGCTTCACCGTGGGCTCCGGGAGAAACAGGACCTTCATCTTCTCTGTCTCATTCCGGCTCCCCGCCTCCCAGTAGTAGATCTGTGGGGAAGAGACTAGGCTGAGGGCGGCATGGAGAAGCCCTGAGGTGGGCTGGGCTGTGTCCCGGGAGCACTGCGGTGCAGCAGTGCTCTCCTGAGTGCCCAGGAGCAGGAGGCTGCTGCGGTGGCAGGTACAGGTCCTAGCTGCTAGTGCTGTCAGGCAATGGGTTACCATTAAGGTGGGGGCCTGACGACAGAAGAAGCTCCTTCCTTCAGCCACTTCAGCCTGTTACAGGGCTCACTCTACTAAGCGCCCTCTCTTGTTCAGTGGGAAGACCACCCACCTAGATCCATGTGTAGAATGAACCCCCGACTCCCAGCCCATGTCCTCACATTTTGCTCAACTCTGTATCTGAATATTTGGTCAATGAGGCAAGAACACTTTAGAAATTAAAGTAGCACAATAACAAGAGACCCATACGGGCCTCTGAATGCGTGGGAAGGCGCATGCCTGTCTTGGGCAGCATTCCCTCCCACCTAGTTTGATGAGCTTGCAGGTGAAATCAGATGTCCGAGTACAAAGGTTTGAATAGGTTGCCAGGACTGCTTCCCTAGATAGCTGGCCGGGAACCACTGCTCCGGCCAGTGCCAGCTGGGCACCGATCTGTGGATGAGTCAGAGACCAAGAGCAGCGTGTCTTGCATAAAAGCAACACACAGATGACACCAGGGCACTGGGGAAGCTGGGGCTGGTGTCCTGTCTTGTACACCCAGGTCACACCTGGGAGAAGCAAGCCCTGGGGGGGGTGAGCATGGCTGATTTCTGTCTGTAAGATGCAGGGGAGGTGACCAGAGAGGCTCCGCCACTCACAGAGCCCCAGCTATCTTGAGATCAATATCCAAGTTCAATGTCTTCATCGTTAAGGAAATGAGAAAACATGTTTTGGATATACATAAATCGCACCTGGCCTCTGGGCTCATAGGACCTTCCAGTACCTCATTAATCACTGTAACAGCCCTGCCATGGAGGAAGGTATTAATTTTCATAAGACACCTACAAAAATCATTTTTAAACGGTCATTTAATTGGCCTAATAGTCACCAGGCCAGGTGATCCCAGAGAATCTGGTAACGAATCAGCTGGGGCTGCTTGAGGCCAGACAAAGGGATTAATTCTGGGGGAGGATG
This sequence comes from Petromus typicus, assembly GCA_004026965.1. Lineage (NCBI taxonomy): Eukaryota > Metazoa > Chordata > Mammalia > Rodentia > Petromuridae > Petromus > Petromus typicus. The sequence goes on from PVIR01008010.1 coordinate 54,352, forward strand.
TGGGTGATTAGGAAGCCTCCTGGCATCTAGGGCTGCTGGATCTTAGGGCAAGGAAGCAGCCTGGAGCACCCTGCCCCTGGGGAGAGCACTCTGGGTAAATATTCCTGCCTGATACTTAGTACATGGTGCTGCCTTTCTTGCCCTCCATTTCTATAGCTTTTAGCCATTTCAGTCCAATGATTCTCAACGTGGGGATCCCAGAACCCACACCACCTGCAAACTCATTAAAATGAAATTGTCAGGATCCATCTCAGGGTCTCAATGAACTGAGAGTCTTACTCTAAGTAAAGTACAGCAGTGACCCGAGGCAGTGGTGGGCTGGAGAGCATGTTCGTTTGAGGACACCTTGTTTCCAGCCACTATCAGCAAATGGGCAGGGGGCTCTAGAGTTGACACAGGAAGAGCCAGGTTCCCACTGCAAGTCCTGGTGCCAGAGCAGAAGCACTTGGGACCTGTGGATGAGCTGAAGCCGCCTCCTGGGTTGCTCTGTGATAGGCTCGAAGGTGCCTCTGAATACTCCTGGCCCTATGGCTCTGACCCAAGGCCTGGCCCCCAGGCTATGTGCTGCTGTCCACCTGCTGCCCAGCAACCAGAAAGTGGTGGGGGACAGTGAGCCGGCATTGTCCTGGAGCAGGGCCAGTGTCCCTGAGCAGGGCCAGCATCCCAGTTGAGGGCCTTGGACCTCCTGCTGGGCACACAGAGAAAGGGAAGAGCCGCCGCCCACTTGCCTTGTAGCCCTGGATGTTCCCATTCTGACTCTCTGGAGGTGGCGGGTCCCACGTGACCTCCAGCTGGCTGGCTGTCAGCGGTGTCACCTGGATGTTCTGCGGAGCCATCGCTGGGGCTGAGGAAAGAAGATATGAGGTGACTGGGATGTCTCTTCATGAGCTAGCCAGGACTGCCACATGCCCATGGCGGCCATGGAGGTCCTAATCCATGAAGGGTGGCATGGGAGACTGTGCCCTGGGCGCTGCCAGCCCGGGAAGCCTCAGGCATAACCACATGCCAGCTCCATGCTGTGTCACTGCAGGTCTTAGCCCCTTATATCAGAGAATGCTGCAAGCCCTCCAGGAAGAACATTCTTAAGTGCATAAAGTAAAATATATAGAACAGCAGAGAAAACTAGTCCCACTAGTAAGTTAGCAGAATATTCAATGACAAATATATGTATTGGTGAACACAAGATGCAAGCTCAGGGGAAAGTGACGCCTACTGTGAGATCAAAGCAGCCATGAGTGTGGCTGATGCTGGGAGGTTCCAGTGGCACCTGGGTGTGGTTGGGGACACTGGTGGCTCCATGGCAAAGGCACCGCAGGTACTACTGTGCTAACATTTCTGACTTGGGGCAGAGGTTACAGGGGCTATCAGTCCTGGCTATAAAGACCCACTGTGGGTGCAGCTACACGAGGATGTCACCGGCTGCCCCTCCCTGAGAACTGGGAGTCGGGGTTTCTGTGAGCTTGCACGGCTCCGTTCCACGGTGCTCTGACGCCTGGCACTGGCTGCATGTTCTGAGGACCAAGTTCTCACCTCCTCTCCCTCCCGCCCAGTGAGAGACAGACCCTTGGTACCATGTCAAGGTCGCAGCAAACTGCATGCAAAAGACAAAATCATGGGTTAGGACAGCATTGGCCACACTTCCCCTCGGAGCCATGCGGGAGGTGCAGGCAATGCAGTGACCACGTGCCCCGGTCTGGAACATCTCGGTTCTCTCTGTTTTGCCAGCTTCATGCTGTCTCTGAATTCCATGCTGGGCGCTTTCGTGTGCTGATCTGTTCTCTGCCTCCTGGGAGCTTCTCCCTTCTCCTACCCAGACCTTCCTTGGGAAATGGGCTGGGCTGGTCCCTGGGTGGGGATTTTCTTGGATTCTTAGCTCTAGAAAAGGAGAAGCTAGCTGAATCCTTCTCACTCACAGACCACTGGCTGCCTTTGGATTCGATCCATTTATAAACACAGATGACCAAACAGTCACTGTCTGGGGACATGACCAGCACCCAGGCTGGGAGGCCGTGTGGGAGAGAATGACCTCGTGGGTCACCCCTTCCCGCGACCCCCTCCCAGTTCCCACTCCCCCCAACGTAGAATAAAATAGTAATTAACACCCGCTCAGCCTGACATCAACTATTTATTTTGTTCTAACTGTGTGGTTTCCATATTATCGCTGCCCACCCTGCCGTTAATGGAAATGTTAATAACCCGCACCAGGTTGCTGTGACAGATGCTCAGCCTCATTATCAGAAATTCTTATTTACCGCTCCATTAAACAACAGAATCACACAAAAAAACAATTCAATCAAAACTAACTGGAGGAATTTTAACAGCCACATTAATAATCCAAAACATAAATAAAGTTAATGTCTTTTGCATGTTTGCCATCGGCAACTCTATTGCAAAATTACTGTTGTACAATTAAAATGTGAAAGGCAAAATTGAGCACGGCCATTACCTGGGTTGTGGGTTAGGAACCCCCTGACACCCCCAAGGATTCCTTCATACAGACTGGACCAAACCCAGTGCTGCCATAGCCCTGGACGCAGAAGTCCTTCGGCCGGAAGTGGCTGAATTCATGTGCTCCAGGCAACCACTCACCCCACACCCAGGAGCCCACATGTCTCTTGGCTGAGGCTGACACACGCTGGACAAGCACCCTGGTGCCATTGCACACAGCTGAAATGCTTCCACATCCCCACCAGCTATGCAACAGTAGGGTGCTTGGTGCCATAAAGATTCTGCAGGTAACAAAGAATTTTTGTTGTTGATGCCACATGTGGGGAAGAGAGGATTTTATGTAAACACTGAGCAGATCTTGTCAGTTTTGAGATTTTCGGCGGGGGGGCGGAGGGGGGGTCATGTTCCTGAAACCTGCTGGACCTCCAGTCTGATAGGAGAACTTGACTTTCAGGAAGGTCCTGCTGTTCTCAATGCTGAATGGAACATTCAAGGAACGTGTGTGCAGCTGGGAAGTCAGTGGAGCGCTGGCTCAATCATTATCTTTTTGCTCCTTTATCTTAACACCTGTGGCACAAGGGGAACACAAATAGTAACCAGTATGTTTCTTCAAAATGCATGAAAATTATTTTAAAAAGCATTTTAAATGAGCAATTTCTGGATTTGCTGAATCACAGATTGCCTACAAACAGCATCCGAGGTGAATGGAAAGGTTACAGTGCAAGGCTGAGGTCTGCTCTGTAGGTCTCACGCAGAGCTGGTGATGTGACAACAGAATGATCTGCTTCTAGTCTCAGCAGGGTGGTCCTGTTCTCCCACCAGGGCACTGGAACAGCCTTCGGGAGAGATCTCATTAACTAGTAACACAGAAAGCTCAGGGGCTTCTGGAGGCATTCTGCTCCTGACAGCTCCAGTAGTGTTCCAGAGCTTTCTAGAATTTTCCAGAATCCTGCCTGGTTGCTTGGGGAGACCCTACTAAATTGGGTGCTGTGAGCTGAGCCAGGCTGAAGTCAGGCTCTCCCCGGACCTGCTTCCTCTGCCAGGAAAGAGTCAGCTGGCATGGAAGCCACACAGAGCAGTTTGGGCAGTGTTCTGTCTGCCTCCCTCAGTTCTAGGCTGGCTTGAGGCCGCAGGTTGGCCTTCAGCTTCAGCAGGATCAAGAAACACACACTGCAGCACAATGGTTGTCCTCAGCTCAGTCTTCATTTTCTTTTTATTCCATGTCTTCTCAGACCTGAATGACATTGGTGCCACAGGGCCCGGTACCGGGCTTAGACTTAGGGTGTAGGAACCTAGGGGTGTAGGAACCTGTGCTATAAGGAAACAGCAGATAGCACCAGCACATTCAACTCACAGAACGAAGAGAGGTCTGCTCCACATGTACCCCCCACGGTCTTACTCCTGTAGATTATGTTACTTATGATCAGACATGGTCCAAAAAAATTCCTGAGAGATTACAGTCAGGCAACTTTCACTATAGTGTATTGTTATATTGCTCTATTGCATTTGGTCCCTAAGGAGGAAGGGACAGCTCGGTGTGGCCTCTTGTAGGGCAGCAGAGGCCTGAGCGAGCAAGGGGAGGGTTCAGAGTGACAGGAAGGGGCCCTGCAT